>PVJS01028558.1:0-25423 GCA_004027185.1 Glis glis | reverse complement strand
GAGAGAGAGAGAGAGAGAGAGAGAGAGAGAGAGAGAGAGAGACAGAGAGAGAGAGAGAGAGAGAGAGCTGAGGCCCACCGTGAACCCATATCCTCCGGTCTCCACCTCCCAAAGTACTGGGATTACAAGCATGTGCCACCACGCCCGGCTTCTAAGGAACTTTTAATGTGCTCTTCCCCAAACTGGGTTTGTGATTTGGAAATATCCTTTCACTTCTGGACCTTAATTTCTTATCTATAAATGGTAGGATTTGTTAAGATGGTTTCATTGACCCCCCAATTTTTATTATAATTTGGTAGATAGGAAAAATATAGTAAGCCTTATTGATCTAATTAGTAAGTCATATAAGGTGATCTCAGTACTTTAGATTCTAAAGTTTAGATATTCAGGTAAGGAGGTACTCCCTCATACTTATGGCAGAAATATTGAGCCTTATGGAAGAGAAAGGTTCTGAGTTTAGTGTTAAAGGACATACAGGCTTCAGAGCTAGGGATGAGTGACACATTCCTATTAGGGAGACCAATTTGGTCGAAGGCAAGAAGAAGAGGAGGTACACATTATCTTCATTGATCAGTGGGTAGACCAGCTTGGATGGGTTTGAGCAAGAAGACAGGTTTCTGGTGAAAATATAGTGTTACATGTCAGAATATTTGACTCCAACTGATGGCCTTCTAACTTATGCTAAATGTCAAAATGGAAATTCACTGGTTCCCACAGCCAATCTGTTAGAAGATCAAGGGAAAGCTAGCCGCAAGTACAACTGCAACCTGATACCAGCACACTTCATTCTTTCATGCTGTTCAATGCAAAACCGTGCCTGGCAGCTCCAAGGTTCATAGTGCCCAGCTTAGCTTCCAGGAAAGAAAAGTCTTTCCTCCTCATTTCAATTAGAAAAACAACCCAAAGGAAGAAAAAACCCAGGTGACTCAACTTGGCTCACATTTTTTTTTTTTCTGGTGGCCACAGATAGATGTCATGAATGATAGCTCCCAACACAGCCCAAGGGTTAGAATGGGAGAAGGCAAGGAATTTACCAAAAGAAAAGAATGTGTTTGCTAGAACAAATTTGGAAAGAAGACTGGGACAGAGCAATGATAACTCTTCACTATAGATAGATTGAGGCCTTGCTGTAGAATTTATCATGAAAGTTCTGGGAAGCCATTCATTCCTCCTAATCAAGAGCAAACAAAATGCTGGAGACAGAACAAAGAGGGGGTTAGTGGTGAAAGGCTGACCTGCTTCAACATGGTTTCCCACTCACAGTAGGAACAAGAGTCTATGGAAAACGTAAGGTAGGAAAATAAGGAGATTGCTCAATAGCCCAGATAGGGTAGCTAATAATTAGTATCTGTGTGCAAATAAAAGAGAAGGTTTAAAGAAAGATTGACTAGTTTGTGATAATTTACTGGATGGAGAACTAGGAAGAGAAGGAGAAGCCAGTGAAATAATTAGTTTTTGGAGGGGGAAGGTACTGGGTATTGAACCCAGGGGCATTCTACCTCCGAGCTACATCCCCAACCCTATTTTTATTTTTATTTTAAAACAGGGTCTCATTAGGTTGCTGAGAGTCTCACTATGTTGCTAAGGCTGTCCTTGGCATTGAAGCAGAAGCCCTGGAGAGGGCATGTAGGTGTCTGCTTTGATTTGAATGTTTATGCCCCACTCATCTGTTGGAACTTAAGATCCAATATGGTAGTATGAAGAGGTGGGGCCTTTTGGAGGTGGTTAAGTCATAAGGATGGTACCCTCGTGAATGGGATTAGCAAACTCATAAAAGGGCTAGAGTGAAGAAATTAGCCCAATATCCAGACACAGTCATATGTGTTATCTGGTGAGCTCCCAGTCTCTGCTTCCAAGATGTTCGTCTTTCATCTCTATTGCTGTGTGATAACAGAGCATGGGTCCCTTCTGTCCCTTCTGTCATGCGAGGACACTGTGTTTGTTTCTTCCAGAGGACCCAGCAACAAGGCGTCTTCTTGGAAGGAGAAATGTAGCCTTTACCAAACACAAAATCTGTCAGTTCCTTGATCTTGGACTTCCCAGAATCCAGCTCTGACAGTGATAAATTTCTGCTCTTTATAAATTACCTGTTCTCAGATACTTTGTCACAGCCACACAAATGGACTGCAACATAAATTCATATGGAGAGTGGAGTTTTGCTATAGTGAATACCTAAAAATGTACAAGTGGCTCCTGAACTGGGACATAGGTAGAGACTAGACTATCATTTCAATGGGGGTCCACAGAAAGAGAAGAGCTGTAGACAGAGCCTCCATCTTTTCAGAGATTACTTAAGAAGTTGTAATAAGAATGTTGGTAGGAGAGTAATGGCAATTCCAATGAGGTTTTAGAGAAAATGAGGGAAAAGGTAATGAGCACTAGAGCAAAGGCCGTCATTGTTACAAAGTGGCAAAGGACTTGATTGAATCATGTCCACATTCCAGTGTTATGTGGAAGGCAGAACCATAAATTGAGGATAAATTAGGATATTTGGCAGAAGGAATTAGCTAAGTAAAGTGTCAGGGTGCTGCATGGCTTCTTTCAATTGCTTATAATAAAATGTGAAAAAGGAGAAATAAATAAAAAAGATGGAATTTATAATCAATAGGGAAGCAGAATTTAAAGATCTGGGAAATTCAAACCTGGTCGTGTAGAGTATGGAAAGGCATCTTTGGAAGATAGTGCCCTTTGTACAGCCAAGCTACCATTTGGTGAAGACATTCATATGGATGGAAGGAAGCCATGTGCTATTCATCAAGACAAGGGAAGAACAAGCTCTGGAGATCTTTAATGCTGCCACTCCAACCACAAGCCTAGAGTGCCAGGGCTTTAAGGGCAGAAAGTCACGAAGGGGCCTGATGTGCCCCTGGGACCTCAGGGCTCACTGCCCGGGACTGGGGGATATTGGTATGAAATGAAGATGACTTGTATGTGAGAAGGGCATGAATTTGGGGGATCAGCAGTGAAGCCCTCATGAGGAGAATTAGCAAATTTATAAAAGGGCTGGAGGGAACTTGCTAGGCCCTTTTGTCCTTCCATCTCTCTTCTGCCACATGAGGACACAACATCCATCCGTTCTGGAGGATACAGCAACAAGGCGCCATCTTGGAAGCAGAGACTGGGCCTTCACCAGACACCAGACCTGCTGTGCCTCAATCTCAGACTTCCTGGTCTTTAGAACTATGAAAAATAAACGTTAGCTTTTTATAAATTATCCAGTCTCAGGTATTTTGTTGTAGCAATACAAACAGGCGAAGACAACATCACTACTTAAACTAGAGTCTAATGGGGTCAAAGGAGAATCTACAGAGAAAATGGAAGTAGCTTTTCAGTAATGATGAAAAGAATATGAAAAATCTAACTTTAATGTTTGAAAAATGTTAAAGGCAAGGATCTGGCAATCAAATCAGAGCAAAGGAAATGGTTGGCTATGGGTAGGGAATTTTGTAACTATCCATGCTAACTTTCGAATTGTTTCTGTGAGTAATTAAACTAGAATTATACAAAAGTAGCAAGTAACTGTAAATCTTCGAAGCTAAGAGGCAGAAGACGCACTTAAAGACAAAGGACAACGGTTGCATTTCACTTTTGAAATGAAAATTCAAGCCCTCCGGAGCATCTCAAAATACAGTGTTCAGTGGATTGAACTCCAATAAGCAACTGGACACCTGAAAGCTCTGTTCTGCCTGGAGAAGGGACAAAGAAAACCCGAGTGTGGAGACAGTTTTAGGGAGCTGCCTCCTTTTCCCGCCTCCAGAGACAGAAATAATTTGCACTACAGGGGAAGGGGTTTGTGGTGGACGTAGATGGGAAAGAGTTCTCCCAGGAACATACTAGAATGGCAAGTTTTAGAAGTTGCCAGAATGACTGGTATAGAGAACAGTGAGGAAATATACTTTCAGAAGTATTTTGAAGGAGAAAACAAATTGTTCTGGGCTGACTAGAATCTCTGTTTTTTGGATGTTTATGTTAAATATCAATTTCTTCAAGGATGGAGTTGTGTTTCAGATTTTATTAGTTCTTACAGAGTTGTAGAGCTTCGAGATAATAATATCTAGTAGTTGTTCCCAGATATTGGCAGTGATTAGAACTGGGAAAGTATATTGAAAACACAGGTATCAAATCCACTAATTCCTTCTACATTCATTGGCAGACGTAGTTATGTAATGGAGAGCTTTTGCCCACATACTGTTATTTTTATTTATTTATTTATTTATTTATTTATTTATTTATTTATATTTTGCGGTACCAGGGATTGAACCCAGGGGCTTTCTACCTCTGCGCTACATCCCTGGCCCTATTTTTTATCCTTTATTTTGAAACCGGGTCTCACGAAGTTGCAGAGGGCCTCACTAAGTAGAGAGAGAGAGAGAGAGAGAGAGAGGGAGAGAGACAGGGAGAGAGAGAGAGAGAGAGAGAGAGAGAGAGAGAGCTGAAGCTGGCCGTGAACCCGGATCCTCCGGTCTCTGCCTCCCAAAGTACTGGGATTACAAGCGTGCACCACCACGCCCGGCATACTGTTATTTTTGCTGCTGTTATTTTTAAATTTCACTACAGTATAGATTCTTATTTAATGTGCTATATCCATGACTATCATTATTCTGTTCGCTATTTAGAGATCCCAAATTTGGCTTGGATGAGCTACTTCAGTCTGGCTCCTGTGTTTGTTTGACAGGTCCTCTTTGCTTTAAGTAACCCCCCTCCATTTCTGGAATAACAAGCTATTCCAGGATCGACTTGTATTTTATCTGCCTAGCTCTGGGGTCAGTCATTCCTTTAAGGATCTCTGGTTCCTTTCAGTGGGGATTGTCATTTAAAAGCCAAGGTCTGGAGACCAGATATGCTTTCTGCTACTAAGGAAGATAAAGTTTATATTATCCCATTCAAACCCAACACCATAAGCGTACCTTCCCTTTGGTTATTCATATTTGTAGCCCCCAAAGTGTTAGAAATCTGTTTCAGAAATGTTCCTGAAGTTGTTCATTTTATTGTGTCTACGTTTAAGAGTAAAATATTTCAGAATTCCTATTCCAACAGCAATACCAACAACAAAACAACTGAACAAGTTGAACATTTATTTGAATTTATTATTGCCTTTCTTATGTATTCCAATAAAAGTACATAGAGTACCATATAGATGGTTGGTCTAATCTACTATCTAAATATGCAAATAGGCTGATTCAGATTGGGGGACATTCTGTTAAACAGGTGGACTTGAGATCTTCAAAAAATGTCAAGTCATGGAAGTCAAGAAACAGGGTGGAATTGCTCTTAAGAAAAGAAAATTAGAAGCATGAAAACCAAATAAAGGGTAAAATCTTGGATTGGATCATCAAAATGAAACTACAAGAACATTTCTTTGTGTGACAATTGAAGAAATTTAGACATAGACTGTTTTAATAATATAATTGTGTAAATATCAATGAAGTTCCTTGGGTGTAATAGTGGGTATTTTGGTTGAGAATGCCTTTGTTCTTAGAAGATATGCACCACTATTTTGGAGGTGGCAGGATGTCTATAGCTGCCTTTTAAGTGGAGAAAGATAAGAACTATCAAGAAAATGTAGGAAACCATGGATTTTTTTTTTTTTTTTTTTGCGGTACCGGGGATTGAACGCAGGGGCGTTCTACCTCCGCGCTACACCCCCGGCCCTATTTTTATACTTTATTTTGAGACCGGGTCTCACGAAGTTGCAGAGGGCCTCACTAAGTAGACAGAGAAAGAGACAGGGAGAGAGAGAGAGACAGTGTGTGCACGCGCACACACTGAGGCTGGACGCGAAGCCGGATCCTCTGGTCTCCGCCTCCCAAAGTACTGGGATTACAAGCGTGTGCCACCACGCCCGGCCTAGGAAACCATGGATTTTCGAATATATAAAGACAGAAAGAGCAAAGGACTTATGAGGCAAATATGGTAAAATTAGCAGTAAAAGAATCTAGCGAGGGGTAAATAGGTATTCATTGTATATAGTACCTTCAATTATTTGTAGGTTTATTTTTTTTAAATATAGTTGGGAATAATAATCCAGAAACCTAGTCCCACCCAAAAGATTTGATGATTCTGGTTTTAGGAAGTTTCTGGAAATGTACATTTTATCAAGAGGATTCTGATGAAGATAATTTGGCACCTTAAGGATGACTGAATAGATGCATCCTGGAAACCTAAGGGCTGTACTTCCCAAGGTCATACCTTCTTGGAAGCAAAGCCAGAACTAAAACTTCCTTCTCCCAGGACTCACTGGTTCTAAGTCATTAAACCCACAAACATAGTAGTTACTCAATAAACATTTTATAATTGTGAATGCTTAGTAGGATAGAGGGGAAAAAAGAACTAATTTAGTGTACCCCAGTTATCACAAAGGCCTTTTCAGATACTTTCACTATTTTAATCTTTCAAAGAAAGATTGACAAAACATTTATATACAAAGTTACTAAGAGCCCAAGCAACTATGAAGTCAAACTGCCTCTGTTTAAATTCTAGTGCTCTAGTTTACGGGCCCTGCCACACCAGGGAAAGTATTTAACTTTTTTTTAAAGCATCTATTTACTTACCTCTAAAACAAATATTTTCAAAGTATGTTTATCTATAGAATTTTTGTTAAAGATTAAATAAAATAGCACATGTAAGGCATCTGACACAAGACCCACACATCAGAAGTGATAAATGGTAGCTAGTCTTACTAGGTTTGAGCTAAACAGCTTAAGACAAGTGACAGACAAACTTCTTCATTTAATTAAAACAATAATGTAATATATGTATATGTGTGTGTGTGTGTGTGTGTGTGTGTGTGTGTGTGTGTGTATTCACTGAGTTTTTGAGGTATTTCTTTTCTCCTTTTCTCTTTGCATCCTTCTCTCTTTTGTAAAATAAAGTCGAATCTTAACAATGCCTTGGTTATGGAATGCTGGAGATTCTTAGTCTGGTGCAAGCACTGGCAAACTCTGGCTCCTGGACCAGCTGTCTATTTCCCTACATAAAGTTTTATTGGAACTCAGCTGCATACACTCACACATTCATCCACATACCACGTATGGCTACTTTTCACTCTAATGGCAGAGGAGTTGAGTCATCATGACAAGGACCGTAAAGCTCACAAAGCTTAAAATATTTTTAAACCAGCCATTTACAGAAAATAACCTGTGGTCTAATGGATTGAAATGCCATGAATGGGATTGGAGCAACTTTTAGATTTTATGTTAGTTTTTATTCTTTTTTGGTACTGGGAATTGAATCCAGGGCCTCACACATGCTAGGCAAGTGTTCTACCACTGAGCTACAGCCCCAACCCTATTAAAAGTAGGGAAATTAGAAGTCAGGGTAAGAGGCACCAGTCTTATAAATAGTAAGCATTTCAGCCCATGACAGGTATCATTATTATATAAAAGAAACAAAAAACAATAACAACAAAGTCAGAAACAACATTTGGAGGTGACTACGATAGCTAGTTTACCATACTTTCTTATGCAATCTTCACATTAACCTTGTGAAGCAGAAGTCATCCAACCTTCATAAATGGGGACTGGGAATAGAGAAAAATAAGAAACCCACTCAGAGTCACATTAATTGTGGGTGGAAGGGCTGAAATTCAGAGTTAAGTTTTACATATTCCAAGCCCCTTTTTTGCTGGGCCATCCTGCACCATTGCCATATTTTAGCCTTTAGTGAATTGAAACTTAGATTTTATGACCCTGGTCTTCTGAATGAGGTCTATCCCCAAGAGGATGGACCTTTTTTAAAAAAAAAAGTCTTTGGCAGGCCTGACATTGTTATATCTTAAACTCTGTCTCATAGGCTTACTGAAAAATTAAAAATAGTGGCTGTTCCCTTCCGTATCACCAACACCAGTGCAGCCAAGTAAAACAGCATTTGATCACAGTCAGAATTTTAGGAGTGCAGAAACACTTTACTACTTTTAATTTTTATTCCAGAAAGCCAAGTAACCACAATTTCCTTCCTTTATTCCCCTTTTTCTTTTTTGTAAAGAGAGTGTTTTGTTTGTTCAATAGAATCAACTTAGAGTGAACATAGATCCTGTCACAAAAAATCCTTCATAATCAATGAGTCCTGAAATTCTTTCAAGGTTAAAGTTATTATGATTTTTCTTTGAGGAATGGGAAAGCATGTGATAGAAGAAGAATGATGAATTATATACATATATATGTACATATGTAAGGATTATATGTGTTATATAGATAATATATGTATTATATAGATAATTATGTAATTATATCAGAATGTTTATTCTTCACCTCCAAAGGGAAATATGTCCTCTTTCAATTTTCTTGAAACAATCTTTCCTCTACCCTTGTATTCAATTTTCCATATTTTGATGGGTATAACTATAGAAGATATATCTGTATTATTAGAGAAACAATGTAAACACAATGATAAATGGCTCCTGTGTTGGGCAATAACCAGAAATGGTGGGAGATGTGCAGAACTGGGAAGCACACATTTGGTGTGAAAGGGTTACACTGTTCAGCCTCAGCCAGTGATTGTTGCCATTCAGGAGAACACAGGAGTCAGATTTTGTGATTTTTTCTTTCTAAGACCATCAAGAAATACACTTTTAAATAATTTTTTAAATTTGGCTCAAATTGTGCAAAATATTATTTGGCTCCATGAATGAAATAAAATACCAGAAAACAACAACAATAACAACAACAACAACAACAAAACCTCCTGCAGGCTGAATTTGGTCCTTAGGTCATGAGTTTGTACCTCTCAATGTAAGTAACTGAATTACAGTCTGGATTTCTACATGGGTCTCCAGTCAGGATGCATAGGGTAAGTCTATACTCAACACCGTGATCCAAGCTCATGTTCTGATAGAATGACATCTCTGGACTTCAAGGGCCACCCACCCACCTCTGCTCATATAGTGCCTGTCCTGCAAGGCAAGCTTTTGGAAACTAGCCAGCTGGCCTTTCTTCTGCCTCATGGTATGCTTCTTCAACCTACACCAGCGCCCAGACACCTGGCAGAAATAGATGGGTAGTAGATATGTTGTTTTCTACTATGATCCCACACCAGACTGACTGCTATTATACTATGTTCATTAAAAAAAGTAAAATAAAGTTATCAGGTACAAATTTTCCACCTCTTTCCAAAATACCAGTTGTCCAGTTATATACTTCCATAGACTAGCAGGAAAAACATACAGAAAACCCAAACAACAATATTCAAAAAGCTCCAAATATGGGACTTGTATGGAGATAAATTTTGGCTGTACTTGAATCTATAGGAATGTCAGAATTCTCTGCACTCTATTCTTAGTAAATGTACTCAATCCAGAGGAGAACATTTCTGGGTAAATGCCTAGACTGCTCCCCATGAATGCCACTACTATTTCAGCAATTATCTTTAGCCACAGAAGGGTCAATCCAGGTGCAGCAGTTCAGGGAACAAGCAATCTGGTTTTGAGCAGCCTTGGGAAGTGCATCCTGACCCTTGGCTGTCCCTTGGTCAACTAGGGGAGGATAAGATTATGTACACATTTCAAGGCTTCAAATCCTAACATCGCTCTGGGATTGGGCAATTCCCGGGAGAAATAATTTGCCTCTTTCTTCCTTCCACAGGGAATTACAAGAGAAGTCTAAGTTAGCCAACCATTCGCAGGCTTTTCATTTGTCTATTATATCACTGTTTGAAGGTGTTTTCATTTCAAACAGTGATATGATGATCATGGCCATTGATCCTTAAAATATCCTGGATTGGTAAATCAGGTGTTAGGCATGGTTTACACCTAAGGCACAGATGTTCAGTAATGTTGTGGGACTTCACCATGGCTGCTATAACAGGTTCTCTAAGTTAAACTTGAGTGCTTTTTCCTTCAGTATCTGAAGAATTACTGCTTTAAGCAATACTGTGCCAATTCTGTTGAGGCCATCAATTTTTAAGCCTAATTCACATGTCCCTCTCACTTTTGACCTCAGTATTATGTAAACACTCCAATAATTTCAGAAACAATTATTGACTAATCTGTAAACAGCCTGTGCTAGATACATTTACTAGATTAAAAATGCAGGTCTCGTTTTTCTGTTCTTAGGAGATGGAAATTTTGGATTAATAAAATTACGTAAAAGTACCACAAAATACAGGCGAAACTAAGAATAACAGGGCTTCTAGCATGTGTCAAACACGGAACAAAATACTTTTCTTATCTGATTTAATCCTTTCCACAATTCTCCAAGGCAAGATGACTATTCACTTGACAGTGGAGGAAATTATTGAATAACTTGCCCAAGGTCATAGCTGGCTAATGACAGAGCTGGGATTCAACCCTGCTTCTGCCAGATGTCAAAGTCCTGGAGAGTTTCCCTGTACCATTCTGACTCATGGAACACACACACGGGCTTATTGTGGTGGGGACTGAACATTTAAGTGGCCAAGAGATTGGGAACGGGGGCTTCCTCAGGGAAGGGCAGGGCCAGAGAAGTGAGTTGTAGAGTTGGAACTTGAAAGAAGTGGCAGGCATGGATTGGTGCAGACTGGGTGGTAGAGAGGAGTGTGTGGCTGAGTGGGAGAATCATGAATAATGGTAGAAATAGAAACTCTTATACACTGTTGGTGGGATTATAAATTAGAACAATCACTGTGGAGATCAGTATGGCGGTTCCTCAAAAGACTAGGAATGGAACCACCATGTGACCCAGCCATACCAGTCCTCAGTATCTTTCCAAAGGAATTAAAGTTAGAATACCATGGTGATACATGCATATCTATGTTTATAACAGCACAATTCGCAGTAGCCAAGTTATAAAACCAACCTAGGTGTCCTTCTACAGATGAATGGATAAAGAAAATGTGGCTATACACACAATGGGATTTTACTCAGGCATAAAGAACAAAATTATGTCATTTGCAAGAAATTGGATAGAACTAGAGAATATAGTGCTAAATGAGACCAACCAGTCTTAGAAAGTCAAGGTTCATATTTTCTCTCATATGTGGAAGCTAGAACAAAAATAGGAAGAAAAAGGTACTTGGGTCAAATGAGGAAGGGGAATGGGGGAGGGAGTTGGGGAGAGGAAAAATGAGGATTGAGAAAGGGAACAGTTCAAGTAAGGTCATGTCCATACAAGAAAGGTTCACTACCAATCTCACTAGCATGTATGGGGAGGGAGAAAGGGGAGCAGGAGAGGGGGCAATAGGGAAATACACTGAGTGATGTGTGCAGGTATGTTTGTATCACTTCAAATCTCACTGTGATGTATAATTACATTGTACCAATAAAAGTATGAATAAACATTTAAAAAAATGGTGGATGGATTGGTTACTTTTAGGAGTCAGATATCTTACTTGGCTGGAGTGCCATAGGATAGCACAGGATAGCACGGTATGTTCTTGGAGCTAGATTTATAACTATACCTCTTTGTTCTGAAGGGGAATTTGCTACTTTTGCCAAGTGCCCAAGCTTCCTGAGTTCAGGTACTTCCTGGGCTGAATGAAAAGCAAGATTTTGAAATATCTGTGATCTGAGAAGGAAAAGGGTCCCTGAGTAAAGAGTGAGATGAACAATCTCTTAGGGAAAGATGAAGGAGGGTTTAAGAGGCTTCTTGGGGGTGTTGTACATACTTGTTTCTCAACACAGGGCTTTGCACAAGTTCCTGAAGAGTGGTTCAAACTTTATATCAACCAAAACAAAGGCCCAAATATTTTTCTTGATTGATATATCCTGAAAAATTGGTTTTCTAGTTTCTTTTGAAAAAAATCAAATGGGTATCAACCAACACCCAGTCTACAATTCTCTCATAATAGCAATGGCTATATGTACACAGCACATAATATGTCCCAGGAGGTTAACCTCCTTAAGGAGGTTAAGTATATTAACCTCCTTAATTCTATTGGAAAACTGAGGCACAGGAGGAATTAAGTAGCTCAATTGATGCTGTAGAGCTGGGATTTGAACCCAGGTATTATGGCTCTAAAGCCCACACATTTACCAAGAATTCTATTGCCTACATGGCAGTTTGTAGCCAGTGCTAAAGCACTCTTTTTATGTGGTCATTTAAAATCAGTCTTTAAAACTGGCCATGAATTCCCTGTTACTCCTTCCACAGAGAAGTGCCAGTCTGTGTTCCTTCCTGTTCCAAAGACAAGGTCTATGGGAAAATATTAGTTATTCTCCTATAAATGTATCTTAGAGATTCTCTAAGAAGGTCAGAGAGAGAGAGAACCAAGAAACACACAGTTAATTTGTTCATCCATATATTCTATTATTCACTCAATAAATATTGAGAATTTGCTCAGGGAAAAGCATTGGGTTAGGCCCTGGGTAACATAGATGTATAAGATATAGTCCTTCCCCTCTAAAGTTCTCCCAATGAGACTCTCCATGGAGCTTCTGCCTTTAACAGCTATTGCTAAAGAGAAATAAAGAAGTCTACTACTGGTATGAATGTTATTACTAGCAACAACAATAATATATAATTGCAATAATAATTGAATACCCCTTTACAGTTTGCAAAAAAAAACATAATGTACAATTTCATTTGGTCTCCAAAAAACACTGGGAAGTAGAAAGGACAAATCTTTTCTCAGTCTTGCACATAAAAAGAGATGGAAGAATAGAGAATTGAAGCCCCAAATCTGACACTAACAGGTTGTGGATCAAGAGCTAGAACATAGTTTTCTGGACTTCACTTTCTCTATCATTTCTTCTGTACAAGAGCTGCAGTTGGTGCTTTGGAGGTGATTCCAGGAGCTCTGGGGGAATGAATGAGCCAGGGTTAGTATTGTGAGCTGTAGATGGCCCCACACATGAGACTGTGTAGCCTGGAGGATTGGGCCTCTCTCAACCATTTCCAAGGGATTCAACTCTGACAACAGATGACAGTAGGATGGTAGGACTTGTTGGACTTTTGCCATAGTCCTCACTAAAAATAACTGTTTCTTGCCAGGACATGTTGGCTGTTGTAGAGTGCGGACTTCCGGTGATTTCTCGACCCTGTCTCATGGAGGAGCCATGGCTTTAGAAAAGCAGGACCACTGTTTTTTATTTTGTCACTTAAAGATCTTGGATGAGTGTGTTCAGATCTTCCCCAATCCCTAGCTTCTCCTTCATCTCATTAGAACAGGGTGTTTGAAGCCAGGGCACTCAGGCCAGGAGACCAACTAAATGGCTGATGTCAGAAATCAGAAGGGGAATGAATTACAGCAGGGTATCCTATGCATGGCACCCTGGACATGGAAACCTGGAATCCTCAAGGAAATAGAAAGATTCAAATGTGGGAAGGGTGTGAACCAAAGACATTCCACTAAAAAAAAAAAAAAAAGAAAAGAAAAGGGATGATAGATCTCCAAAATGGTTCTCAGCCTTACTCACACTAAAAATTAAAACAATAAAGCATTATTTTTAATTTCTCAGGGAAGTTTGATAATACAAATCTTAAAGATAGCACTGGGAGATAGAACTCTCATCCCCTACCAGTGGGCCACATATTAAAACATTCATTTTGGAGAGTTTTCCAACATCTATGATACACATACACTTTGACCCAGCTATTCTATTTTGGGATTTTTTTTCTTACAGATGTACTCACACAAGTGCAGAAAAATACCAGGCAAGGAAGTTGCAGCATTTTTGTGTAATAGTAAAAAATGGGAAACATTTTAGGAGCTTATAAATAGGACTCCACAGGCAAACATTTAAATACATGTCCAAATAATAGTTAACAAAAAAGCAAGTAGTTCAATAGTAGATATGATATGAGCTTTTTTGTATAAAACAAGTGGATATAGGTGTGTGTGTTTTTTATGTGTCTCTGTATGCGTCTCCATGTATGGAACATGTATGAAAGGATGCGTGTGTCATTAATGTGTCCCAGTGGGAGTGAGAGTGGGAAGACCAATGTGGGGTGGGGTTTTGACTTTCTACTTTTTTGATTTGTATACAACTTGAATATTTTCAATAGTGAAGGATATTTCTTTTAAAATTAAAATAATTTTAAATGAATTAGTGATACCCCAATATTAGGAAGTGCTATCAACATCAATTCCAAAACATTGAAGGTACTAATAACAATACCACACACTTAGATAGGCTTTCCTGGTGCTAGACAATGTTTTAAACATGTTATATACATTAAGTCATTGAATACTTAAAATAGTCCTATGAGGTAGTTTGGTTCATATTACCATTTTAGTGAGGTATAAAGAGGTTACCTTTAAGATGTAAGATGGAAGACCACAAGTTCAGAGTCGAGTTGAGAACTGATTTGGAACTGACAAGTAAGAGCCAAGAAATTGCTGTCACAGCCTCTGAGTTTTCCCTGCTCTCATTCACCAGCACTGGGTTCCTTATGGTTACAAGTTGAACTGTCTCACAAAGTCATTTAAAAATCAGCCTTTAAAACTGGCTGATTTTAAAGGAGAGACAGTATTTCTCCCTGCATGAGTTTGGCTGACTTGATTCTCATGTCAGTTAAGAGTTAAGAAGAGCTCTAATAATAGGAACCCAATAAAATAATTGCTTGAATAAGATAAAGGTTTATTTATATGTTTGCCCATGTAAAAGACATCCAGAGGTAGTCCAGAGCTAATTTGGTGACTGTATGAAATCAGAGGCCAAAATTCCTTCCAGCCCTCCCTCCACTGACCATCCCTTGTAAGTGACCTTCCTTTCCAGGGTTCAGAAGGCTCTTGGAGATTCTAGCACAGTGCCCTTATTTTAAAGGAAGAAAGCAAAAAAAGGAACAAGAGCAGCTGGATGACAGACACCTAAGTATGCTTCTTAAAAGCTAATTGGAGACAGTGTTTGCATATCATTATTCAGAACTTAGTCATTTACTCACAGCTACGGAGGCTCACAGGTAAGGAAGCTGGGGAAATTAGTCTTTAGTCAGTCATTTGCTTGGGTAACATTTCAGGGATTTATTATGAAGGAAAAGGGGGGAAATGGATTTTACAGTAGGAAACTAAAGTGTGATCCATTCCTGGTTGTTGAGAAGGGGAATTCTCATCCTACAGACTTGAAATACTGAAGGTCCTTCTGCGTATGGCTTTGATCTAAGTAGCTGACAAAGAGCATTTTGAGAACTGTGGGAGCCTAAAGGAACAGGGCAGGTAAGCAGACGCTAAGCAGGAATAAAACACTCCAAGAAAGGATGGAAGTACTCAGAAAGTCACCACTCTTTGCAGTTTTTACAAGGATCATACTTCAGCTTGGACCATTTTATTAGTTCCTTTCCTGCAGGAAGACTTCTACACCATGATTTCTACAAGAGCCTTTAACTTCTCATCTTTAGAAAATGCAAGGAATGTTCTAGCACTCACCAAAGGGTCATTTTCTGAAGTCATCGTTGTGCTTATTATCTGCACTTGTAAAGGAGTGAACTTCTTAACTCAGAGATGTGGCAGAGAATAGCAAGGGGAAAGCAAAACAAGAACAAACTAAAGCTCAAGGCTGAAAGAACAAGAAGTAAAGTCCTACCAAATAAGTGTGGCTTCCGCAGGGCAGACAGACCATACTGAGTTCTAATTGGCACCCCCATAAGCCAATGCAACATTCTTACTTTCAGTTAAGTTGCAGTCTGGAAAGGTGAGAAATTATTTTCTACCTTAGAAAACATCAAAGAAAATCCAGCAACTTGCACTTTAATAAAAACAAAACAAAACCAACAAGTATCCCAGCTATCACAGAGGAGGGAGGAAAGTGCAAGCAAGAATCAGAGGGGAATTAGGGCATAATATGATTGAAAGCCTGCCACCTGCTTGTATACAGCATGTTTTTGAATAGCTGGGAATAGCTCTTTACATTTTTAAATCGTTAAAAAAGTAAGAAGAAAAGTGTTTCACAAACCAGGAAAATTATATAAAATTCAAATTTCAGTGTTTGTAAATAAAGTATTATTGGAATACAGCTGTGGCCATTGATTTATGTATGGTCTATGGCTGTTTTCATTGTACAGCAGCAGAGTTCATACTAGTTGCAACTGTGACCAAATGGTATACAAAGCCCAAATATTTATCTGGCCCTTTACAGAAAAAGTGTGCCAAATCCTTATTTAAAGAATATAGAGAGAGAGAGAGGAGAAAGAGAGAGAGAGGAAAAGAGAAGAGGAGAGAAGAGAGAAGAGAGAGAAGAAAGAAGAAAAGAAGGAAGAAAGGGGGGGAGAAAGAGAGAGAAGGGGAGAGAGAGAGAGAGAGAGAGAGAAGGTATTGGGACATAACCCTATTGTAAGTCAAGGAGCATCTGTACATATGTGTCTATTACTTAATTATTTACATATTTTTGTACTTTCATGATATATTTATTTATTTATTTATTTATTTATTTTTATTTATTTATTTTTGCGGTACTGGGGATTGAACCCAGAGGCATTCTACCTCCGCGCTACACCCCCGGCCCTATTTTTTATACTTTATTTTGAAACTGGGTCTCAAGAAGTTGCAGAGGGCCTCACTAAGTAGAGAGAGAGAGAGAGAGAGAGAGAGAGAAACAGGGAGAGAGAGAAAGAGAAAGAGAGAGCTGAGGCTGGCCGCGAACCTGGATCCTCAGGTCTCCGCCTCCCAAAGTACTGGGATTACAAGCGTGTGCCACCACGCCCGGCAATTCATTATATATTTAAAAACAAAATTAAAAGAACCACTAAGTTCTTGTGCTCCTCTTCAGTTTGCATCAACAGATTTTTTTGGAACCTCTACTGCTGTACAAGTGCTGGGCCCCGACTAGAGCACATAGAGCTAAGAGCAGGACAATCCTTTTCAAGGAGGCCCCCATAGATAAGAGGAGTCATTGCAGCTTACATTTTCATCTCCGCCTGCCTGACTCCCATGCCTATTTCTGAGTTTGTTCTAAGCTAATGCAAAAAAGGGAGCATTGTTTATTGGGCTTTCACAAATCCACAACAGGAGGAAAAGTTTTCCAACGATACCTAGAGCTTTCAGTCATAAGAAGAGGAAGCAAACCAGAAGAGCATAGATTAGAGTTACTAAGTCTCAAGAGTGGTTTACAGTGCTCTCTTGATAGAGCCATCAAAGAAGATGAAGACTGAAAAGGCACTCAGTGGCCTTAGCACCTGGGAGGGTATTAGTAACCTTGACAACAGTTATGTCAAGGTTTTGTGGTTAGGGTGGGAAGTGCCTCAATTCAGTACATGGAAGAGGGAATAGAGAAAGCATGCTTTGATTTCTCTTACAAGAATATTGGGAGAAAGAGGAATAATTAGGTAACAGAAGGAACCTGTGCTTGAAGGATGAGTGGTTTATCTTAAGGGAAAGGGCTTAAACTTGCTTCACTTGGAGGGTAAGTTGAGAGAGAAGATGAAAATATGGGAGAAAGGATCATTGATGGTGGAGTTTCCTAATAAATCCAGAAAGATACTATGGCAAATTGTATTATTATGTAAAACTATCCACTCCCCATTCCTTTAAGATACTATACATCCTGCATCACATTGACTTGGACTTGGCTACCTGACATGATTTGGTCAATAGAATGTGAATGGATTTGGAATACAACATCAGTTCTCTTGTTCTACTCTTTTACCACAAAGATGATGTACTCTACCTGGGGTCTGCTCCCTCAGCCTGCATCCTGGATGAGAAGACTTGTGAAATAGAGCTGTAACCTGGAGTGAGCCATAATTGGCCCACCAATGATACATAATGTGACTGAGAAGTACAGCTTTGAAGTTCTAAGTTGATAAGATTTTGAGGTTTTTTTTTATTGTAGCAAAACTAATACAAATCACAAACACAGTCAGAGGAATGTGCTTTCAAAAAGTGGAAAACATTTCTAATACCAAAGAGGGTACACTTCTAAACACCTACATAAACACAAGCAAAGTATTGTACTAGTTATAGAGTGCTGTAGTAGAGATAGAGTTAAAAAAAAAGACACCATTGTTAAATCTGTGGTTTTTACGGAGTGTGTTTCAGGTTACTTTGGTTAAACGACCCATTTATATTTTTACTCTTTTTTTCCCCATTCTCCTCTCTCATATCATATCTTGCCTTCTATGCTTCATAGGAACCAGGGTCTTAATAAAAACAACCCGAAATCAATGACTATCTGTCCTTTATAAAACCCTTTGAACTTTTAAAAAAAAAATCATGTCTGAGGGTGAAGGCTTTGAGGTCAAAGAAAAGAGAGAGATTCCCCTGAATAGGCAAAAAGAGTGATTTGTGTGTCTTCTAGACCAGTAGGGATCTGTATACTATTTACCATTTTGCGACTACCCTGAAGAAGGGACAAAAACTTGGAAGTTGAGACTATAATGAATGCCTGGTGGTGGTGGTAGAGGGAGGCTATATCATGGAAGTTCCTGTTTAGAAAGGGTCCCTAGACCCCATGTGTGGCACAAAGATAATGACCACCATAAACAAAGGGACCACTGTGGGCTTGGACTCTGAGGCTGAAACAGGCTGACATTAGAAGGCCATCCCCACTGTTTTTTATTATTGTTGTTGTTAGTTTTTATTTTTTAGATATTGCTTTAAATATCCCATATTCTGGTGCAATCCTAGAAAAGAAGGGACCCTTACCTGTGATTGAATATTCTCCTAGCCTGGTAGGATGGAGTAGAGAAACAGAATTAAATTGAGTTAATAATGCAAAGGACATGCTATTTCTTATAGTTACCAGTTTGTGCATTCTGCCTGTGTAAATCCTATTCCTCTGCATCCCACTCTTTTGACAAGTGATAGTTACTCGTTAGATTCTCCATAACTTCCAAAATCTCACCACCATGGATTTCTAGGCAGAAGCTTTCCCCTCTTCTGGTAGGGAACATGACAACATCATCTGTGGGTATCCAGTGGACTATGGGAACTGATGCCATTTTTGTTTGAAATGATTCATATTGCTAAAAGACAAAGAGCTCAAAGCAATAATGTCCTTTTACTCTAGCAAGCTGTGTTTATGTGGACACAACTATCTAGGAAGGCTAAGAGGCCAAAACTTCAGTATGAGTTCCCTACTCAAGGCCGGAGGGGAAGGGCAGAAGCAAAGTCCATCGTGGCATTAAACATCAAGACTAGCAAAGCCAAACACTGACTTCTGTCCAAAGGGCAGAAGAGGATCCAAAACAAGATGTGCAATCACAGGTCAGAAGCCAAGAGTAAAATGGGCTAAAGTGGATGAAGTTTGAAAATGAGTTGCAAAGGGATTTGGGAAACTATTTGCGAGGAAGCGCTCAGCGTTTGGTGGATGGAAGCTGTCTTCCAGTTTTTGCACTGTGTATTTCTACTTTAGTCTACTCTATTTATTTACTTTATAGCACAAAAGCAGCAACTGGTAATAAAGGTGTAAGAAATATTGATTATCAAAAATATATTAGTTTAAGAAAATGATTTCATTTGACCCCCAACCACACCTCAAAAACTGAGAAGACACCAACACCATTATTATTATACTTTATTGGTGGATCAGCACAATCTAGTCCCAAGCATATTAGTGTTCAAGAGAAATCCTTTGATAACAACTAATCCTTGATTGTATTAGAGAGTCCCAGATGGTCCTACTGTTTCCTTTAACTTCTTTCTTTTTTTTGACATGCTTTTATTGGTGCATTGGAGTCTTACATCACAATGAATATCTATTTGATGTTAACATACATGCACATAGCTCTCGGTGTCTCTCCCCACCTTCCCCCACCCCTTTAACTTCTTTCTGATGGATGTTATATGAACTATGTAACATCCATCACATCAGGCACAAAGGATACAGAAATCAGAAGTCCATAATCTAGTGTACTGTCCAGTAAAAAACACATAAAATATAATGTCAGCCACATATGTGAACCAAATAAAAAATAGGTGGAATTAACTTTAATAATATATTTTATGTATTTCATATTTTTATGATTTAGCTCAATATAAAAATTATTTCACTTGTAATGAATATAAATTCAATGAGATGATGATCTTGTTTTGTATTACATTTGTTAAATTCTGTACATATCTTACAGGACTACTCAATTCTGACTAGCTACATTTTAAGTATTGCTAGCCACATGTGGCTAGTGGCTACTGGATTGAACAGGAAAAGCATGAAGAAGCTCATTGCACACTTAGGCATTCAAGGTCAAGAACATGTTAGGGGCACAGACTGAGTTCCTGAATGGCTACCGTGTTCCTAGGGCCGTATTAAAGCACCTGGAATGTAGGAGGTATAAATATTTGTTGAGTGAATAAATGGGATTTTCAGTTTTCTCTCTAGCTTCAGTAATTAAGTTACTCCATGTAATCACGTGTTGCCTTTGGAATTTCCACTAGTCCTGGGTTATTTCATACCTCACTCAATCTTGATCATTCCCAGGGGCCAACGAGTTCCTATGAAGTACTTGATAGCTCTCACACCGGTTACTCTACTGTAGACCATGGAGAGGGGTTGAGATCAAGGAATCTAATGTGGCACTAACATTTCTGTTTTCCTTTAGGCATTTCGTTTGTTATATCAAACACAAAATTATATTTCTGCTGTGTGAGATTTTTTGACCCTACTTTGATTACTATTCATTTGTCAGGTCTTCGTTTTACATCTATGATTCTGATTGGGGAAGGTTTTCTCTGTTTCTATGTGTTGTGTTATTATATGTTAGGACCAATCATTTTCCAAAAGCATTTGCCTCCAATTTTTTGTGTGTGTGCGTGTGGAACAGGGTATCGAACCCAGGGGTATTCTACCTCTGAGCTCTACCCCCAGCCCTATTTTTAATTCTTTATTTTGAAACAGGGTCTCACTAAGTTGCAGAGGGCTTCACTAAGTAGCTGAGGCTGGCTGCAAAACCGGATCCTTCAGTCTCAGCCTCCCAAGTACTGGGATTACAAGCATGCGCCACCATGCCTGGCTTGCCTCCAATTTTTTAATACAAGTTATTGGAAAGCTAGAAATTGAAAATGAAAATCAAGAGAATCTGTCTTTTAGATAATCAGTATCTACATGATTGCACTGAAAGTTTTCATCGAAACCTCTGAGGCAGAGGTTTCGCCATGGTGACCTGCTGTCCACCAATAAGACACACACTTATGAAATCCTCTCCCTTGGAGTATAGAGAGAACTTGTGAGTCCCTTTAACCAACAGAATATGGTAATGGTGGTGGAATGTCACTCCCTGAATTAGGCTACATTATATAAGATTCCACTTTAGCAGATTGGAATGAGTCACTCTCCTGACTTTGATAAAACAAACTCCATACTGTGAACTGCCTAGGGAGCCACCTGGTAGGGAACTGTGGGACGCCTCTGGAACATGAGGCCCTTCTGATGCTAGGGTGCCACTTTAACAAATGAGTACCTCAGCCCATTCCAGGGCACCTTGGTCCATGAAAGAGGTAACCCAGCACCCCAAATGCCAGCTACTAGCGAATCAGGCCAACAGCCTTCAAAAAGTCAGGACCTTCATTCATATAACCACACGCACACAAAAAATCATTCCTACCAACAACCTGAAGGTGCTTGGAAGTGAATCCATCCTCAATAAGCTTTCAAATGAGAACCTTGCCAGATAGCTTCTTGACCGTGTCCTTGTGAGACTGAGCAGAGGATCCGCAAAGCTGTGGCCAGATTCTGAAGCCAAAGGAACAGTGAGATGATAAACGTGTGTTGTTTTAAGTCATTAAGTGTGTAGTATTTTTTACCCATATGCACTCACTTTATCATCATATGATCTTTGGGTATGTTTTTTTTAAATAACTGAAATGTTAAAGTGTAAGTGTGTGTGTGTGTGTGTGTGTGTGTGTGTGTGTGTGTGTGTGTGTCTTGGATCCTCAATTCCCACTGTTTCTCTGGGTGCATGTAATACTCCAGTCACATTGAACTTACACAGTTTCCCTAAATTGCTATCATATTTCACGTCTCTGCTGGATGCCCATTGTTCTTCTTGTCTTTCTGGGGAACTCCTGCTCATCTTTCGATTTGAGTGAAAACACCTCCTCTGGAAGTCTTGTCCACTCTCCTTTCTGCCAGGAAGGCACTCAGAGGAGAGTTCTGTCCTCGGACTTATTATACTGTTTTATAACTGCAGATTTTCACAGCTGCTTCTTCTCCATCTTAGGACTGTTGAGAGCAGTGAGTGTGTCATTTTCACCACTGATAAAATATGTAAAAGGATAAATACCCAAGACGTAGATCTCACACACACACACACACACGCATGCACACACATCTACAGCCCCCTAACATGCAGCTAATAAACTTCCTGTTAGCAGAGAGTTTATTGCTTAGCTACTTTAAATCCCTTCTTTAGACATAAAGGATGAGTGATGGGTAAGAGCTTTGGTAGCAGGAAAACTCCAGTTTTTGAAATTAAGAAATAAGACTTTTGTTCAGATGCCAGATTGTCCACATTATATATCATCAAAATTTTCAAAAGTTTCAGGTAGACTATTTCTATTAGTGAACCAGATAGATTATCCTGGGACAGTCTGTTTGCTGACAATAATTTAGGTGCTTCTCAATGCTCCTTTGGCCCTTCTGACGCTGGGGTGCCATTTTAACAAATGAGTACCTCAGCCCATCCAAGGGCACCTTGGTCCATGGAAGAGGCAACCAGCATCCTCATGCCAGGCACTAGCAAGCTGCTCATACACCAGGCTGTTTTATTATGGAACAAAGGCTACAAAGCTAATTTTTTTAAAAAAAGAGGCATTTGGATTAAATTTATTTCTAAAATATTCTTTTAGAACAACTCTCAAACAAGTGTCAGGAAAAAGTTTATTTTTAGATTTAAGATTTATAAGAGCTGTACTGTACTTGGCTCTCTATGCTAGATTTTTATAGCCCTCTCACTCCTCAGATGAGAGGACTATTAATGTTGCTTTCCAAATAGTTTGATTCTGTGGGGAAGATTTCTAAAAAATCATTTTAGTCCTTGGGAAAAAGTTAACTCCCTTCAAATGCCATATCAAACATCTGATACCCAATGTAATACAGCATGGATAAAAATGTAATTTAGAAAAAAAGCCAAGTAATATTTGGATAACATTATAGTTTTTTTTTTTTTTTTAGCAGTGCTGGGGATTCAACTCAGGGCCTCCTGCATGCTAGGCAAATGCTCTACCACTGAGCTATAACCCCACCCCCTGGATAACATTATAGGGACTGTAATATTCCCTCTTTGTACACTGAAAAAGAATTTGAAAAAAATCTGATTACTGTTTGGGTTGCTAGATATTTCTCATGTTTTCTTCTTTTTGTGGCACTTGTGATGAACCCAGGCCATCACTCGTGCTAGGCAAGCAAGTGCTCTACCACTGAGCCACAACTGCAGCCCCTTTTTTCCCTTGATTTTAAGGCTAGGTTTTGATACTTCTTTTTGAATTTATGTTTTTAAGAGTCAGTTATTGTTTTAATGCTAAGTATATCATTTAATGATTATTCCCTCTCTACAAAAACAAAACAGAAATAGCAGAGAACAATGTTCAGAGGATAGGTGTTGAGAATGTACTACTTCAATAAGGTCTCCTCTGCTGAGAAGCATGAAGATATTTCTCATAGACAGAAACAGTGATATGGAAACAATGGGAATAATGGATTTTTACTTGTGGCTCCCACACAGCAATTGTATTTCCAGGAGGTGCACTGTATTTCCAGGAGGTGCACAGCATTTCCTTCATTGTGGTGAATTTTTATTGTCATTGACACAGAAAAGTACGTATTTCTTGCCTATGAAATTTTAACTTGTGAATTAATAAGTAGGATGCCTTGGTACATTGTTTCTAGTCATTAATGCAAAGGTGAAATTGTTCTTTCATGGCAGGTGGGCCAATTAGCATCTTTAAAAGAAGCCATCATTATGATCACACAAAAAACTTGGGTTTGCAGATGAAAAATGATTTCATCTCAGAAAGCACTCTGAAAATATTGACTAATTAATATGACTCAGAAGGCTCAAATAAAAATATGTTCTCTGCTCTTAGACATTTAGCTTAGCAGAAGCACTTTGGGAGACAAAGAACGATCAATCGGGAAATTATGTTTCTCATTCGCCAGTTGCGATTCCAGTTGCCATACAGCTCGTTAACAGTTGTTTGCATCAGAATGAGGATGACCTAATTTTACTGTGGGAAACATGTTTTTAAAATAATGGCTATATTTTTCTTTTTACTAGAAACCTGGTGGGGTAGGTAACCTGAAACTCTCTTTAAAAACACCTTTGTAATGCTGGTTAAAATATAGACAGCATCCTTTTCAGAGCATAACTTACATTATCAATACTAAAGGGGGTAATACTAAGAAAGTGTTAAGAGAGCTCTACAATAGTGAAATTGTGGGACTCTGGAAGTGGTAGGGTGGTAGTTACCAGTCTTAGTAACCCATGGGTTAGGTGCACACACTGGCTCAGCAAATGGGCTCAGATGAAACCAAAGCTCATAACTGAGACCATTGTGGAAAGCCTAGACTTGTAAGGCTATAATTTTAGCTAAAATGGGGACTAGAAAAAAAAATGACCCACTGTCACAATGAGATAACAAGAATGTTTGTCTCTCTTGATTCAGACTCTGAGAGGGAAGAAAGTTCCTTTTGATAGATTTAACCATTGACATGTCTCACTGGGATAAAGAGACTGTACTTTTTAAACTCTTTGCAGAATCTGAGAATTCCATGGTGAAAAATTAACATAAAAATCATTTTGGCAGAAAAAAAAGGCTGACCCTTTCATTGGTAGGATATATTCTCCACCGTGGCATATAGAATTTTTATCGATAAATCTCTTCTAAAGAAAAATACATGACAATTGAAGAAAAACTCACTATGAGAATCATCAGACACAACAAATAGCAAAAACTTTAAATGATACAATTAGTGTATGGAAACTAGGTGCATTTAAAATCACTAAAATGCTACTTACCACCATCTGAAATGCTACATATCTTCATTCTCTCCTTCCTTCCCTCTTTCCTTCATACCTTGCTTCCTTCTCTCCCTCTTAAATTATCAGGATATCTCTCATGGGAAATTAAACTTCATGATGACAAGAACATTTATTTTATTGCTGCTGCTTTCATTGTATCTCAAGGTCCTAAAGTAGTACCTGCCATGTAGTAGTCACTTAAAAGACGTGTTCAGTAAATGAATGAATCATAAAATCAGATAAAAATTAAAAGAAACCTAGAAAAATTAAAAAACACAATTGCCAATCTTGAGGTAATGGACTTGTATCAAACTCTCTGCTTAAAAATTAGACAGGAAACATTTTTTGTGTGTGTGAAACTATGTGGAATATTTGCCAAAATCAATCCTGTATCATCCTCCAAGGCATGTCTGTGAAAACCAAAACATCTTTAGTAATGCACAGCACTGACTTCTTTCTAGAACCATAATACATAGAAAACAACAAAGAGAAAACTAAAAAAAATTAACAGATGAAGAGCTAAACAAATTAAAAATGAAATGCTTTAATCACCCATTGATTAAATACTAATCATTATGAAGTTGAGAAAAAAAATTAGAACTAAATACATGAACTTTTTTTTT
>PVJS01028557.1:0-25423 GCA_004027185.1 Glis glis | reverse complement strand
CCTTCCTTCCTTCCTTCCTTCCTTCCTTCCTTCTTCTTTCCTTATGTCAGCTACTTGCTCAGTAAGGTTTCCTTGGTTCAGAATAAATCCTGTATGTCTTCTGCTTTGGCGCTTATGTTGTGTGGCAGGGTGTTCCTTCGTGCACCTTTCCCTGCTTGTGTTTGCTGCGCTTTAACATGCTAGTCTGTAGCTGCCTGCCATTGCTTGAGCTCAGCCATCAGCACAGGGATCCAGGTTCACTGAGCCCCTGGGTTCTCAGCAGAGATTCCTTCTGTGCTGATAGACTGGTTTTGCTTGGGGACCCTTGTGTCCATTTTATGTAAAGAAATGTTCATGATGACCCAGCAATTCCACACCTACATACATATCCCAAGAATTGAAAACAGGTATTCAAGCAAAAACTTATACATAAATTTTCATAGTAGCTATTCATAAAAGTCAAAAGGTAGAAACAGCTCAGATGCCCATCAACTAATGGATAGGTAAATAAAATGTGGCATAGCCATGCAATGGAATGTCATTTGGCTGTAAAAGAAATGAAGTATTGATGTATGCTACAAGATAGATGCCACAACCTTGAAAACATTATACTAAGTGAAAGAAGCCAGCTGCAAAAGGCCACATATGATATGATCTATTTATATGAAATGCCCAGAATTAGCAAATACACCGGGATAGAACATAGATTAGTGTAGGACTGTAATAGCTAAAGGATTTAGCGTTTCTTTTTGAGGTAATGAAAATAATCTAATATTGACTGTGGTAACGGTTGCATATCATATGTGAATATATTAAAAATCAGTGAATTAGGGTTGGGTCTTATAACTGTAGCTGCTCTTTCAGATTTCGTGTGTGGTTTATATATAGCACATAATATAAGTGTTACAGCCACATGTCTTTTCAATTAAAATGTAAATGTCTCGATTCATTCACTTGGTGATTTTACAAACTTGACTGCTGGCTGAGAGACTGCAGGAGTTCTGGGTGCACAGGGCTGGGAAGTGCCCTGGCTTAGGGCTGTCATCAAGTCAACAGTGGTTCCTTTCCTCTGGGTCTGAATTGACATGAATTAGCCCGGGGAGCCCAGTGTTATGGGGAACAGGAAGTTAAAGGTGGCAGCTCTTGGTTAGATGACATTGAGAAGTGGTGATTTTGCTCACTGAAGGGAAAAGTTTTTAAATAATTGGCAAACCTTTTTTTCCCTTCAGCCTTCCTGTTGACATTACTTATATCTTTCATAATCTCTTCCTTAACTCAGGCGTATGTTCACTTTCTAGATTTTTTTCTCTCCAGATTATCATAATTGGAGATTCTTGTTTAGTTCACCCCCTCTCTCAGTTTGTCATGAGAGTGCCATTCTTCTTGTCTAAGGTATATGCACCAAACGACTCTCTCTCCCATTATTCCCTCCTTGCCTTTTCCTGAAGAGATCCTCTGATCATCTGTTAAAGCTCTCTTAGTAACTCTTGACCACTTTAAAACCCACTGGTTCCAGTTTAATGTGTTATCATCCACAAAGCAAAGGAGGTTCTATTCATCATTTTTTTTTTTTTTGTATTGGAGGTTGAACCTAGGGGCATTCTACCTCTGAGCTATTCCCCCAGCCCTGTTTTACTTTTTATTCTGAAACAGGGTCTTGCCAAGTTGCTGAGGCAGGCCTTGAACCTGTCTCAGCCTTCCCAAGTACTAGGATTATAGGTGTGCCTCATCACATCCGGCTCCCTTCACCAATTTTTAACCATGTTCCCGGGTCTTAGTTTGCCCCCTCTCCCCTCTGGTAAGATGCTACTTGTCAGTCCCCCGTCCCTCATGCTCAGCTCTTGTGCTGTTCTCAGGCAGCCTGGAGCTAGACTCACTTCTTGTTTTGTATCTGCCACATTGTTATAGTCTCTCTGGCCAAAGGTTAATTAAGGAAAACCAGGAAATACTTATTCAGGTCTACCTTTTTATCTAAATATCTATTCTAATATATCGTTTACGGAGCACTCACACTACTTACTCATGTTGCCAGCAAATGTGCAGCAGAGCATTGGATTAAAGGACGAATAATTAATAAATTGATGGACTTGCGAAAATATCCAGAGCTCCTTGTTCTTCCTTACAAAATTGCTTTACAAGTTTTTTAATTCATAGCTAAGAACAAGTTCAAGCATAATGCTACATACAAGTTCTTAATAAAGTCCTTATTTATATTTATACAATTAGTTTTAGATCTATTAGAGGCAAATCTCCAAATGATATTTCAAGGCAGATTTTTTAATTTAAAAAATTAAAACGGATATAGCTCAGTTGTAGAGTGTTGTCTAGCATGTGCAAAATCCTGGGTTCAATCTCCAGCACTGCAAAATTAAATTGCTACAAAATTTCTGTTATACTACTACAGTCTACTGTGTAGTTTTTTGTTTGTTTTGGGTCTGAGGACTGAACCCAAGGGCACTGAATCACATCCCCAGCTCTTTCTGTTTTTTATTTTGAGACAGGGTCTTGCTAAGTTGCCCAAGATGACATCAAATTTGTGATCCTGCTACCTCAGCATCCAAGTAGCTGGGATTACAGGCGTGTGCTACTAGGTCTGGCTAAGATTTTTCAATCATGTATAAAAATTCAATTGTAAGCCATCCAGCTAGACGTTTAAAATAGATATGTATAGCCGGGCATGGTGGCACACGCTTGTAATCCCAGTACTTGGGAGGCTGAGACCAGAGGATCCGGGTTCCGCGGCCAGCCTCAGCTACTTAGTGAGGCCCTCCGCAACTTCGTGAGACCCGGTTTCAAAATAAAGGATAAAAAATAGGGCTGGGGGTGTAGCTCAGAGGTAGAACGCCCCTGGGTTCAATCCCCGGTACCACACACACACAAAATATATATATATATATATATGTTTTATATATATATATATATGTATATATATATATATATGTTAAAAGTATATTTGTTTTCTGTATGCAACTACACTAATGTTATAGTTGATAGAATCAATTCAGATTTTGTGACAAACAAAAATGGCTACAGTAGATTATAGACTATACAATAGCTAGGAAAATAAGTCCATATTAACCATAAAGGTAAACAGTAAAAATAATGTGTAAATAAATTACTAAAGTCAACCTACTGTGTATGATTATTTGAATTGAAAAAACACATAAGAATAATATAAGCACTTGTGTACCATACAACTCACCATAAAGTTGTCCTGGGTTCTACTTTATAAAATTGCTTTTAGATGTGACCATGATGAAGTGGTTCTGCTTTTTCCTCCCTAAAAAAAAAGAAAATTATACTGCCTTTTTTGTGTGTGTGTGCGGTACTGGAGATTGAACCCAGGGGCATTCTACCTCCGAGCTACACCTCCAGCCCTATTTTTTTAAAAGGTAGTAACCTTTTAAAATATTAAAAGTAATCGTGAAAAAAATTCAGAAACTGAAAACCCAAAAGAAGAAAATCACCCACTCCAAAGACAAAATTATATATAATTCCAGACCTTCTTTATGATACAGTTTTTACAAAATTAGAATTATAAATACTTCTTCCTAACTTGCTTATTGCTGCCTATTTTGTTGGCATCGCTCATGCCAAATACCTATACTTCTAAATAATATTTAGATAGCTAAGTAGTCTGTTTTAGAATGTACTTTACTTAGCTAATCTCCTATTTAGATTGTTATCCAGTTTTAGCTGCTCTACTTACTATGATGGATTTCTCAGACATACTTTTCATGCTTTTCTGTTTATTTTTTTAGGGTAAATTTCTGGAAGTGGCATTGTTGAATCAAAGCGTACTTGCATTTTTAATTTGATCCTAGTTACCCACTGCCCATCAGAAAGGAATAACGAATTGATTGTTACCTCAAAGATAGGCTTTGCTTGTGCCTGGTTCTGTGCTATAATGCACTGTTAGTGGGACTTCAGGAAGTAAACACAGTCATACCAGTGAATTCTTAGAACTTCACAGAGTAGAGGAGTTGTGTTAGCGACATCAGCAAGGGAAATGTTTGTGTTTGCAACTTGGACTGTGTGGCGTTCATTTTCAGAAGCTGTGGTCTCCCTCCAGCAGTTACGCTGGGATGCTGAGTGTTGTTGGTATTTTGCTGTTTATGGGACTTTGTCACAGAGTACAATCCATTCTTATCTTAGATGAGTGACCGAGGAGGTGGTGTTCCTTTGAGGAAAATCGACAGACTGTTCAACTACATGTATTCAACTGCACCCCGGCCTCGTGTGGAGACTTCCCGAGCAGCACCCCTGGTATGTGATCCAGAAATCATGAAGTGTGAATTTGTGAATTGCCTTTGGCAGTTTCTGGCTGCCAGATGAACCAGTTAAGCCATTTGTGTGGGGTGCTCCACAAGGAAGAAGGGAAGTGCTTAGAAACAAGTACTTTTCTCTACATTTAAACACAGTCTTTGGAATATCTTTTTTTTTTAATTGAAATGGGCACAGGGCAAATTATTGTTTTGAAATTCTTGCTGCCAAGCTCAATGGTGATATAATAGCAGATTCTCTGTGAAGAACCATATTTTGATATACTGTTTCTCTCTTTTTTTTTTTTTTTTTTTTTTTTTTGCGGTACCAGGGATCCCAGCCCTATTTTTTATCCTTTATTTTGAAACCAGGTCTCACAAAGTTGCGGAGGGCCTCACTAAGTAGCTGAGGCTGGCCACAAATCTGGATCCTCTGGTCTTTGCCTCCCAAGTACTTGGGATTACAAGCGTGTGCCACCACGCCCTTGATATACTATTTCTAATATGAAGAATAAATTTATTGGCTTTACTAGTATTTGGTCAACATTGATTTAGTCTTTAATGTTGACTTTTTTCCTCAAATATTTGTAATTAGAAGGATCTTATAGCCGGGCGTGGTGGCACACACTTGCAATTTCAGTACTTGGGAGGCTAAGTCAGGAGGATCGCAGGTTTGAGGCCAGCCTCAGCTACTTACTGAGGCCCTCTGCAACTTAGTGAGACCCTGTTTCAAAATAAGGAATAAAAAATAGGGCTGGGGGTGTAGCTCAGAGGTAGAATGCCCCTGGGTTCAATCCCCAGTACTGAAAAAAAAAAACCCACCAAAAAGAAGCATCTTATATTTTAGACTCAGAAATAAGACTGGATTCCAATCTGTTTAATCACCAGTGTGAAGTAGCTTTAAATTATAATTGTTTTGTTGGTGTTTTTATTGATCTTAGTGTCACCTATTTTCAGGTTTAATAAGATCAATTTTTTTTTTACGGTACCAGGGATTGAACCCAGGGGCGTTCTACCTCCGCGCTACACCCCCAGCCCTATTTTTATACTTTATTTTGAAACCGGGTCTCACGAAGTTGCGGAGGGCCTCACTAAGTAGAGAGAGAGAGAGAGAGAGAGAGCAAGCGAGCGAGCTGAGGCTGGCTGCAAACCCAGATCCTCTGGTCTCCGCCTCCCAAAGTACTAGGATTACAAGCGTGCACCACCACGCCCAGCTACTAAGATCAATTTTTAATTGACTCATCCTTATACTTACTCCCTCCCACTCCCCAGAGCAGCACTTTGTCAAATACTTGTCCTGTGATTCTGGAAGAACTCTGTTTTCCCAGGCTTTGAAACTTCTCTTGTATATACGCTGGCATTAGGCTGTAACATGATGAAATGTACTATAAGAAGGATCTATTTTAGACCCTTTCCTAGAAAGTTACCAGAAGGATTGTATTCTAATAGTTTTACCTGTTACACAGCACACATTCTGTGGTTATAGCTGTAATATAGTTCATATCTTATCAACCTTTGAAATAATCGTTTTAGGAATGTACTTCTCCATTACAGACATGCAGCTCCCAGGAGTAGGTATCCATATGCCAGGGGCAAATGCTGAGCACTAAATATAGGCCTCTTCATAGAATTCTAATTTTACTCTAAGAAATAGGGGGAGAGAAGAGAGATGACAATACTGCAATACTGCTTTGGCAGTAAACAGATATTGTTGAATTTCTGTGGAGAGTGGTGTAGTGAACTAGTCCAGACTGTGGATCTAGACTGTCTGGTTCCATTTCTGACTCTACTGCGTCCCAGCAGTGCAGCCTTGGGAACCAGTTATGGAACTCTCAATGCCCAGTTTTCCAGCCTTAAAAATGGAGTTATTGTGAGGATGAAGTAAGTTAATACATGTAATATGCTTCCTGGGGCCTGGCACATAGTAAATACCATGTAAGTGTTTGTTGTTTTAGGATGCAAGGCTTATGTGAATTTCTAGGAAGCCTGACATGGAACAGGCTGCCCTGTATGTCTCTGCAGTCTTGAACAGGGTGAGATAGTTATTAGGCTGTCTTGGAGTCTCCCTCCTGCCGCCATGACCTCTTTGTAAGTGGACTCAGTCAGTGAGAAATGGGAGAGCTGGAGACAGGCTGCCTGATAAACACAGGAGAGGCCGTTCTGCCCACCTGGTTACTGAGAGCTTCCTCCACGTGGATGCCTCCTGCTGGGCATTCGCACGGACAGAATATCCTCACACTGTAAGAGGAGCATGCACAGACCTCTCTCCCAGGCCTGCTCATCAGCTGCCAGTTTTGTTCTGAGTCCTTGGCTGGCCAGCCTGTTTGCCATTGCCCGTGCTGTTCAGATTTACTTTCCACCCCTTCTTTCAGGCCCACCCCTCCCCCTGAGAAGGTTGCAGTGGAGGGCAGGCCACTTTGGGTGGGTGCAGACATGCTGGGTAGATCAGTCAGTGGCCCAGGCCCATTCTCTTTTCCTTTTCTTAACTGTTCATAGGTGAAGCCCCATGAGTCCTCAGGTGTGGTCAAGGGAGAGGCAGTGAAGTAGGTCAGGTACCTTGGGAACTTGAACCACATACTTGCTCATGCAGTTTTGGGGGCCACTTCTGGAACCAATTAATGTATCAGTTAGGATCCCAACAGCAAAGACATGTGGCTCACTCAAATTATGATAATTCAAGGAAGGCTTATATACAAAGAAACAGGATTCCTGTGCTATCCCAACCCATACTTATATGATTAGCCTCTTTGTAAATAGGCCTTCTTTATTACAAAGCTGTCACCACCCTGGATCAAAGGGCTGAGAAGATGCAGTTAGCAGAACCCAGAAGAAGGGAGAGTTGCAGAGCTCTGTTTACTCTCCAGGGCTTCCTACCCATCCGCTTCCTCACAGGGAAGGGCCCCAGGGATGAATACCCTGCCTGCCTCCCTCTGACCTCCTGTGAGTTCCCCAGGGGCAGAATCTTCTGGAAGCAGAGGTCATGAGAATCCATTGACATATGCATTCAGGGCAGCCTCCCAGGGCAGGGAGAAGTGTGCACATTGGATAGTTGATTTGCAGGGGCAAACAGAAGCTCTGGCTAGAAGTCAAGTAATGACTGGGGGAAGGGAAAGCCGGAGCCTAGGTTTGTCCATAGCACTGTGATTCCTGAATCCACTTAAACTTTTCAACTAACATGCTATGTGGAATGTCATTGAACACATAACTTGGTAATATAGGCCATTTTTGCCTTTATCCAAGTGTTTTGCTTTATAGTAAAGAGTTAGTAGGAGCCGGGTGTGGTGGCGCACGCGTGTAATCCTAGTACTTGGGAGGCTGAGATCAGAGGATCCGGGTTTGCGGTCAGCCTCAGCTACTTAGTGAGGCCTCCGCAACTTAGTGAGACCCTGTTTCAAAGTAAAAAAAGAATAAAAATAGGACTGGGGGTGTAGCTCGAAGGTAAAATGCCCCTGGGTTCAATCCCCACTACCTCAAAAAGAAAAAAAAATAAAGAGTTAGTAAGATTTATCCAGGGAAAGGAGGCCATTCCGGAAACTGGGAACAGGATGAACAAAGACACAGAAGTGAAATGTTTAGGAACTAAAGAGTAGGAGATGAGGTTCTGCTAGATGGGAAAGTGGGAGGCAGAGAACTGATCTTACCAAGTCTTGAAAGCTCTTGTTAGAAGTTTGGCTTTTTATCTCTAAGGCAGCAAGTGGGGATGGTAGGAGTGGTGGTATGCTTTGAAGATTTTTAAGAAGGAAAGTAGCCTGTCAGTGAGAATTAAGAAAGCAAACCTATTACAGATGGTTTCCAGGTGTAGAACCCAGACTGGAAATTCATGGTGTGAAGTCATGAGATCTATCTAGTGGGGTTACAAGGCTTTTTCTGCTCTTGCTGCTGAAAGAGATAACACGTTTTACAAAATATTGCCAAAAACAGTTTGGGGGTACCCAAAAGCAGGCCGGCAAAGAAATGATATGCTTTTTCCAGACCACGATAAGTCAGTTTTTAGAAAGAATGAAGAGTTTAAATAACCAGAGGGGATCAGCTAATGTGGTGCTCAGCAAAGCTTCAGCTTAATCATTATAATACTTACATATTAACAGATCTCTCAGCCGCAGGCTGCCACAGCTCTGGGGTGCTCAGTGGCATTTATTTAATTAGTTTGTATTTCAGTGTGTAGCTTTCTGAGTAGAATTTTGTTTTTCTCATCAAACAGGCTGGTTTTGGTTATGGATTGCCTATATCACGTCTTTATGCACAGTACTTCCAAGGAGACCTAAAGCTGTATTCCTTAGAGGGCTACGGGACAGATGCAGTTATTTACATTAAGGTAATAACTATAATATTCTTGATTCAGTTATTTATTTTGATGATAAAAAGTGCCAATATTTAACTGTTAGGAAATTTCAGTCACTTCATGCTGTTTACTTTTATTTAAATTAATTAGTTTGTTTATTGTTGTACTGGGGATTGAACCCAGTGGTGTTCTACCACAGAGATATATCCCCAGCCCTATTTTATTTTTTAATTTGAGACAGGTTCTCTCTAAGTTGCCCAGGCTGGCCTCAAACTTGGGATCCTCCTGCCTCAGCCTCCCGAATGACTTGGATTATAGGTATGGACCATTGCACTGGGCTTACGCTGTTCAAATACAGAAGCATTGACATGGGATCTCATTGACATGGGATCTCAATCCCTGGACTGTGGGGAAAGAAACATTCTTATCTGTTGTGATCAGAACCATGGTTGCTAATAGCAAAGAAACTGGGTTAAAGTGGGAAATCCATAAAGTTATGTATTACACAAATTTAATTTTAACATACAATATATGAATGGACATTGATCCACCAATCTTTTGAGATGCACTGCCAAGGTCTTTTCCTTGCATAGGGGTCTGCTAACTAAAGTGTCACATTGTCTTTCTTGCACAGACTGTACTTACAATTCATCATTTTCGGTTTTTTTATTCGCATCTTTTTTTTTTTTTTCGGTACTGGAGATTGAACCCAGGGGCATTCTGCGCTACACCCCCAGCCCTATTTTTTATACTTTATTTTGAAACTGCGTCTCACAAAGTTGCGGGGGGCCTTCACTAAGTAGAGAGAGAGAGAGAGAGAGAGCTGAGGCTGGCCGCGAACCAGGATCCTCCGGTCTCCGCCTCCCAAAGTACTGGGATTACAAGTGTGCACCACCATGTCCGGCTACGCATCTTTTTATTTTTATACTTTTATTGGTGTAGTGTAATTATGCATTATAATGAGATTCAAAATGATACAAACATACATGAACACATCACTTGGTCATTTTAGTTTCTTTAAACAAAGAAATAACCAAATGTATATATAATCTTTTTGAATTTTTATGTCTTCTGACTCTGATTTGACAGACATTTTTATGTGACTTTCCTTCATCAATCTTTCCAAAGCCTTCATCTTAGTTTTTAAAGATACTCTCCCCATTTTTTGTGCTTTGTTCATATAATCAAATTATAATTTGATCAAGTTTTGTGATTACAATGACAGCTGTAATTACATAAATGGGTTTGGGAGCAAGTCAACTCTTGGTAAGCATATATCCTACCTGGTGGGAGAAGAAGCACTTAGCCTACTGGCCTGGGGTATTAAATGTGTTTAAAGAGGGGTCAGTATATTTTACAGGGATGAAGAAGCACTGGGACCCATCCCTGGTAAAAAAGCACTGGTTAATTCCAGTACTTGGGAGGCTGAGACAGGAGGATCGCAAGTTCGAGGCCAGCCTCAGCAATGTAGCAAGACCTTGTTTCAAAACAAAAAATAAAATAGGGCTGGGGCTATACTCAGAGGTAGAACACCCATGGGTTCGATCCCCAGTTCCATTAAAAAAAAAGAAAAAAAGTGCTGGTTAAGTGGCCAGCCATTGATGCCTGTTTATCTGGTGATGCTAGTTGCTTTTCTGGCCACTAGATGGCACCTATTTTATAAGAAATGCTGAAAATTTAAAAGAAAAAGAAATTTATTCTGAAAAGTCCTAATTCTTCCTAGATAATAGTTGTTTTTCTTTAACCATGCCATTTGTGAGGAACTTAAAAATGGTTATATCAATGTAGTACTTTTATCACCAAGCATAACTTTGATCCAGTCTATAGATCAAGATATTCTAGAATATGTAAAAAGAACATATAGGTAAACATTTTTAGTTAAATTTGAGAAAAACAGAAGACAGTATATCCTACTGAATCACTAAAATCATCAACATTAAATACCTTACTTTGCATTATCAACTGAAATTTCCAGTTCATTATTTTCTATATGTTGGGGAATGCCAGTGGCCTGAGTTTGAATTTTTGAGAAATTCTAACTTAAAGAAAATAGCAGGGAATATAGATTATCTCAGGTTCCAGTGATTTATAGGAAACTGAAATACAACAGTGAATTGATGGTAATGATAGAGTGAAACATGAAGTCATGCATGATGAGGAATCACGGGTGGTGTGAATGAAATTGGTGGCTTTAATGGCAGGAAAAGAAAACACAAGATCGAATCCAGAACCAAGAATTGTTTGTGCAAAAACCAGGATGCCTTAGACATCATTCTGTATTTACTGTTGATAATATTATGATGAGTTGATAGAAAGTACAGTGACTATACTGAAAAATATTTCTTCTAGTAAATAATTAAAATAGATCTCATTAAATATATGTACATATATATGTATATACATATATATATTAAGGTACATATATAAATTGTTTTTACACTTAACTGGCTTTTTCAAATAGTGAGCTTCTGGTCTGACTGTATTTTGTAGGAAGCATCTACTAGTTTAAAATTTCAGTCCAGTTGCAGCCAGGCTTGGTGGCACATGCCTGTAATCCCAATATTTGGGAGGCTGAGAAAGGAGGATACAGGTCTCAAGCCAGCCTCAGCAACTTAGTGAGACCCTGTTTCAAAATAAAAAATAAAGGGCCGGGCGTGGTGGCGCATGCTTGTAATCCCAGTACTTGGGAGGCTGAGACAGGATGATCGCGGGTTCATGGCCAGCCTCAGGTACTTAGTGAGTCCCTCTCCAACTTAGTGAGACCCTGTTTCAAAATAAAGAATACAAAATAGGACTGGGGGTGTAACTTGGAGGTAGAATGCCCCTGGATTCAATCTCCAGTACCACGAAATAAATAAATAAATAAATAAATAAATAAATAAATAAATAAATAATAAATAGGCTGGGGGTGTAGCTTCTCCAGTACCACTAAATAAATAAATAAATAAATAAATAAATAAGTAAATAAATAAATAGGCTGGGGGTGTAGCTTCTCCAGTACCACTAAATAAATAAATAAATAAATAAATAAATAAATAAATAAGTAAATAAATAAATAGGCTGGGGGTGTAGCTTGAAGGTAGAATGCCTCTGGGTTCAATCTCCAGTACAAAAAAAAAAAGAAAAAAATCAGTCCAGTAGCTTCCAGGCTGGCTGAAGAGTATCTGCAAACAATAAGCGCACTCAACATGGACATCAATCAGTGCCATAGTTTCAGCAAATAACATATTTCAGATATGTACACTTAAAAAGTATCTTGTGTAAACCAACGTATATAGATGGTATTATGGTTAATAAGATACCAATAGAGTATTATTTAATTCGTAGTGATCTTTCTGCCATTGTATAATTTCTCAAATAATGAATTCTTAAAAATGCCAGGCTTAAGGTCCTCTTTTTTTCAGGCTCTTTCAACAGAATCGATTGAAAGGCTCCCCGTGTATAACAAAGCTGCCTGGAAGCATTACAACACCAACCACGAGGCTGACGACTGGTGTGTCCCCAGCAGAGAGCCAAAAGACATGACCACGTTCCGCAGCGCCTAGGCACACTGCGGACGCTCGCGAAATCCAAGTGTGGTTTTTGTGTTACATTTGGAAGGGGTGGTGTGCAGAACTACATTATACCAAATATTTCAATGTGTCGTTTTCACACTTAACTGTTAGGGTAGAATAAATGGAAACTGTATTCCATTTGTGCCTATTAAACCTTCTAAAGGATAAGACTGTACCTATTTTACATGTATATTTTCAGTTAATTGAACCTGTTTTTAAACAACTGTAGTTTTGGTCAATTTTCCTCCTCTTGGTAGACTTCAGAAGTGTGGAAGTTTGAATTTCTATAGGAAGCTGTGTAGTTTTTTAAAAAAAGCACTTTTCATTTATGTCTGCTTGATACATTTTCTAAATACTACTGATTCGTTGGTTAGCCATCTTTTATTGGGAGGAATTCTGCCTTCCTTTATTGAGTAGTGACAACTAGTAAGATGGTCTTCGTGCTCACCAGTGACCAACTGCAAGTAAAGCAGAATGTGCTCATAGGTGTAGAACCAGCCGCCACTCAGCATCTACCGGCATTGTCCCAGCTCAGGTGAACTGGCCATTTTATGATTTTATTGTGATGGATTTTAATGACTAGTTTCCATAGCCAAGGTCATGGGCATTCTGTTCCAAGTGTGCTTAGAATTAATGCAGAGGAACTTTTTATATGAAAAAGAAACTAGCAGCTACTAAAATTATAGAGAATAAATTGAGGGCAAAGCTGTGAGTCCCCCAGACTGACCTAATTGATTATCAAGACTACCTAGGGGAGCTTTTGAAAACAATAGTGTTTTTCTGGGTCCTACTTCAAACATACTGCATCAAAACTTCTAGGGCTGGAGCCCAGAGATCTCAATTTTTAAAACCTTTCTGAGGTGAGCCTGATGCCTGGTTAGAACCACTTTTTCAAAGTGGGTAGTGCTGAGACTACATTTGCTGAAGTAACAGAGAGATTTTTAGGTTTGGGTTTCCACTTACTTAAAGGTCAGATTTCTAGACTTTAGGAGAGACAAACTGAATCTCAGGCCTGGTGCAGTTAGAATAATGAGAAGCAGGAGAACAAAACGACTGCAGAATAGTCAGGTAACCAAAGGGTCACCTGTTTTTAGTTTAAGTGGTGACAAAGAACATATGTTTTCTAAAAATATCCAGATTTTGTTGTCAGGGAAAAGTCAACTTGGGCTTATTAGAACAATTCATTGCATTCATGTGATAAGTTACAATTTGTAAATGCTCTCAAATATTGTAAGTTTATTGGTCTTCAAAATGAAGAGCTATAGAGCAGTTGGTATCATCCTGGTTTTCATACAGAGTGAGCTGGGCGTGGTGGCGCACACTTGTAATCCCAGTACATGGGAGGCTGAGACCAGAGGATCCGGGTTCATGGCCAGCCTCAGCTACTTAGTGAGGCCTGCTACAACTTAGTGAGACCCTGTTTCAAAATAAAGAATAAAAAAAGGGCTGGGGGTGTAGCTTGGAGGTAGAATGCCCCTGGGTTCAATCCCCAGTACCACACACACACAAAAAAAATTAAAAATTCATACAGAGTGACCCAAAGTCACACAGAATTGGAGCCAGAGCCCAGCTGTCCCTGCCGACAACACCCTCCAACTGGCAAGTTCAGGGAACTATGACATCCATACCTTGTCTTCTTAAGACATTGAAACTAAATATTAAAGTAAAAATTTAACTGTTTAAAGTACAGCTTTGCCACTTAAATAGGGAGCTTTTTTTATCTGCAAAATGAGTTGATACACCTCCTTCTTGAAAGAATTATGTAAGATTAACAATTCTGTATATGTTATACATGTATCAAATTATCACACTGCGCTCCATACAATATGTACAATTTTGAAAAAACCAAATCACATATACAACACAAAATAAAATTCTTATATTTTCAGAAATAATATAAATTCTTTTGTCAAAAAAGAATATAAATTTATAAATTGGGAGGGATGTTAAAGGCAGTTAGTCCAGTCCCCTCATTTAAGAGATGAGGATGCCGAGACTGAGGACCTATTATTGGCCCAGGGCTTCTTAGCTAGAAAAGAGAGACGTTACCTAACCTAGTGCTCCTTAATCATGGATTTCATGAGAAACAATAGAGTATGTTACTGCATGACTTACATTAGTTCAATGGATTATAATTTATTAGCTTTAAACTTTTCTTATAATGTCAAAGTATTTTAGAAGCCTTTGAATTAAAATACTCACTTTCTTTCCTAAATGAGACATTTGTAAAACTAACATGAACTTGACGTTTTTACTTATGAAATATTCTTACTCCCCCAAGAAAATTAGTTTTTCCTTCTAAGCTAAGAAATAGTGTTTTCAAAGGAAAAGTTACATTATTTTCTTTTAGCTTCTTTTTAAGGTGTAACAGCTTTATACTCTGTTATTGTGGTAATGGACAGAAAATTACATACAAAAAATATTTTGAGAGAGCTTTTTCCTACTTGGTTTTAAATCACTGAGCTACCTAAAAGGTTTTTAGATTCTTAAATGAATTATTTTGTCTACCAGCATTAATGTTATGCAGTGTAGATATAAAAATATATCGAAGGTCAGGAAGTGGATACAAAGTGATTTTTATAACCTGAGCAGTTAATGAATGTGCCAATGCTTTTTTAGGAAGGGATAGCAAAAATATTCTGCCCTCTACTTAGAATACTGGCTGTCTTTGGATGTCTTTTTACCTAATGGTGATCACTTTCTTGCACTGTAAAATTTTTACATAAAGAGATTGAAGTGAAAGTCTACCGTATTCTTTTATAAAATGTTTTCTGTATAGCAATAAACTGAAAACATAGATCAACTCTTATTTTGGAAATAAACTGAGTCAGTTAGGTTTTTAAAAATATAATCATGTCTTAAATAGAAGTCTCTTCCACTATCAAGTCTCAATCTTCTGTAAATATCAAAAAAACTATAGCAAGGTGGCTTGTATTAAACCTTACTGTCTTCAATAGGAGAATGGTTTGGAATTTAGATTTCCAGTGTATATATTCATATGGGGAAAGCAAGAGGCAGAGTTTGTATGGTTTGAATTTTCCTAGATTTTCATTATCTAAACATACCACAGATGACTGACTTGCATAAATGGAGATATGTTGTATGATTTTGAAAGCTACAAATAAATTTGGAATTTGAATAACTTTCTACAGTGTAAGTAATTGTAGGAAGGATCTTAAATTAAGCAGCACTAACCTCTCTTTACACCAGTTGAATGTCAGAACTAAATTTTCTGGTCAAAAACAGATCCTATTGCTCACCAATAGGATATAGGCACCACAACTTCCTTTTGTTGCTGAAGCCAGTAAGTTCCATCACAGAACTCCAGAGGGTGGGGAAACAATTAGTTTTATGGTCCCACTGTGGCTCTGTCAATGGCAAAACAGAGAGGAAACAAGTCATTCAACCGTTTTCAGTTTGTCTTTAATGGTACACAACGTAGGATGGTTAATCAGAGTGGAGTTAGGTGGTTTGCAGATGTCACTTCGCTGGAAGAGCTTTTCATCATGATTAACTTCTGCCCCAGTAATTAGTTTTCTTACAGAAAAATCCAAAATACTTGAAAAATAATATGATGAATGCTGTGTGAAGGATTTTTCGTATGTTAAAAAATAATGCACTACTAATTTGCTTAGTTCTGGCATTCTGAAACTTCTGTGCCATTTGTTCTTTTATGTGTTTAGAAAGAAGAATTAAACATGTCAAACTGCCCACTTTTTTTCTAGTTCTCTTGCTTCTTTAGCAGTTATTAACCAAAGGTTTTAATAGCAAAAGACAAGCCGGGTGTGTTGGCATTCTACTACTGAACTACACGCTCAACCCTGTTTTATTTTTAATTTTGAAATAGGCTCTTGCTAACTTAACATGCACTCGCTTCACACCTGCAGTCCTCCTGTCTCAACCTCACAGGTACTAGGATTACAGGTGTAGGCCACTGTGCCTGGCTTTCTCCCATTTTTTTTTATAAAACCTTTTTTCTGCTGAAATGAAATTCCCATGACCTGAAACGAACAGTTTGAAGTGTGATTCAGTAGCATCCAGTACATCCATATTGTGCAGTCACCACCTCCATCTCCATCTAGTACTAATTCCAAAACTTTTTTTCTTTTTGGTGGTACTGGGGATTGAACCCAGGAGCATTCTACCTCCTAACTACACCCCTAGCCCTTTTAAAAATTTTTTTGTTTTGAAACAGGGTCTTGCTAGGTTACTGAGAGTCTCGCTATATTGCTGAGACTGTCCTCAAACCTGCAATCCTCCTGTCTCAGCTTCCCGAGCACTGCGATTGCAGGCATGTGCCACCACAGCCAGCTCCAAATCATTTTCCTCACCCGAAAAGGTGACACTGGACTCATTAAGCAGTGGTCGTCTCTTTATCATGCCATTTTGTAGAATGGTTTAGGGTATCATTCCGGGGAACTTATTTTGGAGTCTTTTTCTACAGTGGCATAATTGCGTAAGGTTGGAAACAGAAAAGGACGATCCTATAGCAACAGGTTGTGCCTAAGCCAGCTCTTGGACATACTGTCTTCGAAAGAATATTTTAAACCAGCCAAAGACTAAATCCACATGCTTACATTTTGAGTCCCAGAATTAAACATCCAAAATGGCAAGTGCATTTTTTAATGAATTTTGAAATAGAATCAAATAATTATGAGATTATAATTGGGTAAGTTACATGCATAGTTGTTCCCAAACCCCTGCTGTTCACACTTGTCTCTAAGATGTGGTTTGAACCAGCCAAGGATGATAGCTTTAGCATGCTTCTAGTTGTCTGACACTCCTGGGCCTGCATCAGACCAAAATAAGACTTGCTGTCACCCTGAGACAAGCCAGCGACGGTGCCACCGCTGCAACCCCAGGCTGTCACATCATGCCAGCCTCTTGAGTTCTAACTACTGGAAGGGAGGGGTGGGCAGGACAGTTGTGATGGTGAATCCAAATTCTGGTGTAGAAACGCAGTGGGCACAGCTCAGCGTGGAGGCTGACCCTGTGTCTGGCTGTTGGGCCAGTCTCGGGGAAAGGATCAGGGGCAGCAGCAGGGCCCTCAAGGAACCCAGCGGGCAGCAGGGGAAGGAAGAGGAGCCCAGGGTGCAAGAACCAGTGGAGTAGTAATTGATGACTGACATTTGGAATCTAAAACTTCCAGTCCAGAACAGTCCATCATATACAGTGTATACTTACACTCCCAGATGTTTCTTCAACAATTATCTAGAAGCAAGTTTTTAACATTTAAAATTATTCTTTATTGATCCATAATAATTATACGTGTTTATGAGTTACAGTGTTATTTCAGTCCAAGTATATGAGGTGTAATGATCCAATCAGGGTAATTGGCATGTATATCATCACATATTTTTATATGTTCCTTTAGGGAACATTAAAAATCTTTTCTTGCCAAGCATGATGGCACACACGTGCAATCCCAATACTTGGGAGGCTGAGACAGGAGGATCACAGGTTGGAAGTCAGCCTCAGCAACTTAGACCCTGTTTCAAAATAAAAAATAAAAAGGGCTAGGGGTATAGCTTGGAGGTAGAATGCCCCTGGGTTCAACCCCCAGTGCCCCCCCAAATCCTTACTTCTAGCTATTTTGAAATCTACAATACTTTATTAACTGTAGTCCAGAGTTAAAAGGAAAGGTTAGAAGTTTCATTAGGACAGAAAAATCTATGCAAGTTATAAAGAAAGTGCAATGGCGCTATTAGTGCTTGGGGGCGCTAGCAAGCTCTGACTGGTGAGCGGCAGCAATGACTATGTAAAGCTAGTCTTAAGGTGCTAGTCAGCAGTTCTGGGACAGTTGCTAAAAATATATATATGGTCCTAAAGGCAAGGCAGACTGTTTCTCTGAAGGGGCCTAGTAGAGCAGTTCCTGGAACATTTGTGATCTAAGCATTTTTCCCCAATGGCCGCTGGGCACTATTTTAAGAAATATATGGACTGGATGAAAATGGTATTAATGAAATACAGATTTACTATATCATAATTATCAAAGCCACAATTTAAAAATGTATTTCCTCATCGAGAAAAGGGTATTTTATAAGTATATAACGTAGTCGGAAAGTTCATTATTACTGCCATGGCATACATTTTACTGGCCCAAGCTAATAAGCACCACAACATTTCTGTTCCCAAGACCCACCTTTCTACATTAACAACATTTTAATGGATACATTCACCGTACGACCAGGATGGCAATTTCCAGACCCAGAGTGGATGCACTTCCTGGCTCATGCTGAAACTCTAAGAGCAATTAACTAATTCATGAATTGATGTTGTTTAGACATCAGCTTCTAGAACTAAATGAGATAATGTATGGAAAATGCTTAGCACATTTCCTGGCATATAGTAAATATCCAATAAGAAACAGTCATTACTATCAGTATCATAAACCAAGGATGTCATGAGCTTTTCTACTTTGATTATTGCATAAGTAAGATTGAAAGCATTTTCAGGCTTTGGATAAATTTGTCAAATCCATGGTCCTAAGGTGATGGGAACACTTTTATGCTTTCCTATACCCAATCACTGGTCTAACACCCCAAATTTCAATTTAAAAATATCCCAATAGGATTCGGGCATGGTGGCGCATGCTTGTAATCCCAGTACTTGGGAGGCTGAGACAGGAGGATCCAGGTTTGTGGCCAGCCGTGGCTACTTAGTGAGACCCTTTGCAACTTAGTGAGACTGTTTCAAAATAAAGAATAAAAAATAGGGCTGGGGATGTAGCTCGGAGGTAGAATGCTCCTGGGTTCAACCCAAAAAAAAAAAAAAAGGCCCAATAGCTGGGCCTGGTGGCCCACACCTGTAAATCCCAGTTCTTAGGAGGCTGAGGCAGGAGGATTGCAGATAACTTATCAAGACCCTGTTTTAAAATAAAAAAGGCTAGTGGTGTAGCTCATTGAACCCATCCCTCGGTTCAATCCCCAGTACCACAAAAATAAAGTAAATATAAAAATAAAAATGTCCTAATCCTTTTACTCTGTAGTGGGCTTTAGCCACATACACACTGTATATGCGTGTCTTTAAAAACAAATGCTACTGGTCGGCTAGTGTTTTTATTAGAATCTTTGTTATGGAAAAGTGTAAGCTGGATCTTCTGGGAAGCACTTGCGGAGACAGGAGCGTGAAAGGTTTACTGGGGGGTAACTAGGACAAACCGTAGAGGTGAACTGGGGAGGAAGCCGTACTGAGGGAGGCCTCAGACAAGGATATAGGTCTGCCGGTCTTGACTGACAATGAGTCAGGAGCAGAGATTGTGCAGGGCAGGCATGGCAGGCGTCCTCACCACGGGCAGTCATTGATTGGGGGCTGCCCCAGAAGGGTGTGGCCTTGGCTTGAAAGCTGAGCAGACCCTGAAGCGCCAGCAGGTAAGTGTGTGAGCTCATTTGCACACATTACAGCTGAATGGAAGATTCCGGAGGAGCAGTCTCCATGACTTCATAAGAAACGCTGGGGAAGCCAAGTCCAAGTAAAATCCTTATTTGGCCTTTTTTGCTGCCAATGACTACTTAGTCCTTACTGAGTTATCTCCTCTCCAGAATCCTGAGAAGAGCGACTTCAAAATCATGCTTCTGTGGAACACCTCCCAACTAAAAATTTGGAATAGTAATTGATTTCTAATTCAGAAACATTTAGATAAAACTCTCATTAAAATCAAGGTAATGGGTAGATAGACTTTTATGAATTTTAAGTTATCTTCTATTAGTTTTTCATTTCATAAACTTGCCTCCTCGTGACATGCCTGTTTACAAGTGTTAGCACACAAAAGTGACAGGGACACTCAGTAGGACCTGTTTACACTTCATGAACGTGATTTTGTGGATGTGATTTTATACTATATACTTATAGAATATACTATACTATACTTATAATACTTATTTTTTGCCAGGTGTAGTGGTACACATTTGTAATCCCAGTACTTGGGAGGCTGGAGAGACAGGGGAATCAAGGTTTGAGGACAGCCTCAGCAAGTAGTGAAACTCTCATCAACCTAGTGAGACTCTGTTTCAAAATAAGAAATAAAATTGGGCTGGGGGTGTATCTCATATCTCAGAGGTAGAATGCCCCTGGGTTCAATTCCTAGTACCACAAAATAATAATAATAATATTCATTTTTCTGTTAGGAAAAATATTGCTAATTTGTTCATTGGAATTAGATCCAACATTTCATATTTTTTCTGAAAAAAAAATGCTATGTTCTGAAAACAGCAACACTGAATTATTCATCCAGGAGAAAAAAAATTAGGGGCTGGGGGGTGCTAGAACATTTGCCTAGAATATGAACAGCTCTGGGTTCACTCTCCAGAACCAATAATAATAATAATTTTAAAAATTTAGAACTCAAGCCGGGTGTGGTGGCGCATGGTTGTAATCCTAGTACTTGGGAGGCTAAGACTGGAGTATGGCAGGTTCAAGGACAGCCTCAGCAATTTAGTGAGGCTCTCAGAAACCTAGCGAGACTGTTTCCAAATAAGAAATAAAACCAGTTTGGGGTTATAGTTTGGAGGTAGAATGCCTCTGGGTTCAATCCTCAGTACCACCAAAAAAAAAAAAAAAAAAAAAAAATTAGAACTCCAGCCAGGCACGGGGGCACATGCCTGTAATCCCAGTACTTGGGAGGTTAAGACAGGAAGCCAGGTTCCAGGCCAGCCTCAGCAACTTAGCAAGCCCCTCAGCAACTTAGCTGAGACCCCATTTCAAAATAAAAAATAAAAAGGGCTGGGGGCGTAGCTCAGAGGTAGAATGCTCCGGGTTCAATCCCCAGTATATATATATAATTATATGATATATAATTATAACTCCTTTATTGCCAGTAAAACTAAATAACAGAAGTAGAATTCTGCTTCACCAAAGATATTTTATGCAAAAGCATCTTAATCATAAGAACAGTTTTAGAAATAAAAAAATCAGTTATGCAAAAGAGTAATTATTAATCACATACTAAATTGACTACATAATGAAACTTTTTAAACTACAAAGTTAAGGAAGTAAGGCTTATGGTTCCCTATGGTTAAACATCTTTCTTAAATTAACAAGTCCATCTCCTAAGTCTTACCTTGCTCTGTGAGGATTCATTCATTTATCAAGGAACACTTAGAGCCTGCGGTGTAAGAAGCACTATGGAAACAGGATGATGTGGAGAACTGAGTTAGAACATTTTCCAGGGATTGTTCTCAGAAGCGACACCTGGGAGCCCAGGAGCCCCCTCTGGAAGGGAGGGAAGAAGGCAGAGCTGGGCAGAGCAGGACGCTTCTGGCAGCGGGGTAGCAGCTGAGGCTTTGACCAGTCCTCTGGGAGTTCCGAGCTGGGGTGGCACTTCAGTGTCCTGAGTTGAGGTGAGAAGGCCGGTCACTGAACACAGGTCACACCCTGGGAGGGGCAGAACTTTGGGTGAAGCAATTAGGATTTCAGCTGATATCCCCAGCAGCTGGGGGTAGATGCCTTGATCCTAATGAGGCCCCTGGGTGAAGCACTGTAGCACCTCAAAAAGGAACGCACATAGTGTCTCTCTCTCTCTCTCTCCCATATACTGGGAATTGAACCCAGGGGCATGCTACCTCTGAACTACACCCCCATCCCTTTTTATTATTTTGAAATAAGGTCTCACTAAGTTGCTGAGAGTCTGATGGGTTGCTAAGGCTGACCTCAAACCTTCAATCCTGTTTCAGCCTCCTAAGTACTGGGATCACAGGTGTGTGCCACCACACCTGGCTAGGAATATGGATTTCTTTCTTCCTGGTACCCATGAATTTCTTAGCTACTCCCCATCTTTGCATGACTTTCACCACTTCTGTGCCCCTCTAGCATCCATGGGAAACATCCTGCTGTCCCCCCAGATGCACTGGGGAGAGCAGGGATGCATGAGGTTGTCTTGGGCTGCTAGATGCATTTTTTAAAAAAAAATGTCCACTCATTTTGCTCTTTTTTGGGCAAGAGAAAACCTTCAAGCCCAGCCTCATTCACAGCTGCCTACATTTTCTCTTTGCTTGGACTTCCAAACATACTGGTAGTTCTCTGCCCCAGTCTGAGCAAATGTACATGCTCAGTAGACCAGGGTTGGGATCAAGGGAAACAGTGCTGCCAGGAATATTTTTTTTTTTTTTGCGGTACCGGGGATTGAACCCAGGGGCATTCTACCTCCAAGCTACACCCCCAGCCCTATTTTTTATTCTTTATTTTGAAACCGGGTCTCACGAAGTTGCGGAGGGCCTCACTAAGTAGCTGAGGCTGGCCAGGAACCCGGATCTTCTGGTCTCCGCCTCCCAAGTACTGGGATTACAAGCATGCGCCACCACGCCTGGCCTAATAAGAATCACTTCTGACCTTCCAAACCAAGTCATGAAAGCCAGGAAGGACTGGAGCGACGTATTCCAAACTCTGAAAGAAAACAACCTCCAACCAAGATTTGTCTACTCAGCAAAGATATCTATCAAATTCGATGGAGAAATAAAAACCTTCCATGACAAGCAGAAGCTGAAAGACTTTATGTCTTCCAAACCAGCACTAGAGAAAATGCTCAAAGAGATTAATTACAAAGAAGAAATAATAAGGAAACACCAGAACCAGAGAAGCAGTGATTCCCATCAAACAAACAACTAGGCAAAGAACAAACACTACCTCAAACAGAAATTAAATCTCAAAATGTTAGGAATGAAAAACCATTTCTCAATAATCACGCTGAATATAAATGGCCTCAATTCCCCAATCAAAAGACATAAGGTGGCAAAATGGATTAAAAATCACAATCCATCTATATGCTGCCTGCAAGAAACACACCTTACAAGTAAAGATACGCACAAACTAAAGGTGAAGGGATGGAGCAAGGTAATCCACGCCAATGGAACTCGAAAACAAGCAGGAGTAGCAACTATGATATCAGACAAATTAGACTTCAAACCTAAACTTATCAGAAGAGACAAAGAAGGACATTTCTTACTGGTAAAAGGAACAATCCAGCAAGAGGATGTAACAATAGCCAACATTTATGCCCCAAACATAGGTACAACCACTTTCATAAAAGAAACTCTTTGCGACATTAAATCACACATAGATCCCAATACAATAATACTGGGAGACTTCAACACCCCTCTCACACCACTAGATCGATCTTCAAGACAAAAGGTCAATAAAGATGTCTCAGACCTAAGGAACACCATAAACCAAGTGGACCTAGTAGACACATACAGAATATTCCACCCAACTACAGCTGAATTCATATTTTTTTCAGCTGCTCATGGAACTTTCTCGAAAATAGACCATATCCTAGGCCACAAAGTGAGTACTAGCAAGTTCAAAAAATGTGACATAATCCCCTGTGTCTTTTCAGACCATAATGGAATGAAACTACAAATCAACTATAAGAAGATCCAGAGAAACCTCATAAACATGTGGAGACTGAATACCACACTGCTGAATGAGGAATGGGTCAGAGAAGAAATAAGGGAAGAAATTAAGAAATTCCTAGAAACAAATGAAAACAGAGACACAACATATCAAAATCTCTGGGACACCCTGAAGGCAGTATTAAGAGGAAAATTCATAGCACTGAGTGCCTACATAAGAAGAACAGAAAATCACCAAATAAATAACCTAATGACACACCTCAAAGCCCTTGAAAAACAGGAACAGTCTAACCCCAAAGCTAGCAGAAGACAGGAAATTATTAAAATCAGAGCAGAAATCAACGAAGTAGAGCATAAAAAAAATACAAAAAATCAACAAATCCAAAAGCTGGTTCCTTGAAAAAATAAACAAGATAGATAAGCCACTAGCCAACCTAACCAAAAGAAAGAGAGAATCAATCCAAATTACTAAAATGAGATGAAAAAGGTGATATTACCACCGACAGCATGGAAATCCAGAGGATAATCAGAAACTACTTTGAAAAACTATACTCCAACAAAATGGAAAACCTAGAAGAAATTGACAAATTCCTAGATGCGTACAACCTTCCTAAGTTGAATCAAGAAGACATAGAAAATATAAATCGACCAATAGCAATTAATGAGATTGAAGCAGCAATAAAGAGCCTACCATCAAAGAAAAGCCCAGGTCCAGATGGTTTCCCAAGTGAATTTTATAAAACCTTTACAGAAGAACTAATCCCAATACTCCCCAGTCTATTCTGTGAAATAGAAAGAAATGGGACTCTCCCAAACACATTCTATGAAGACAACATCACACTAATACCAAAACCAAACAAAGACAGCTCAAAAAAAGAAAACTACAGACCTATATTGTTGATGAACTTAGACGCAAAACTTCTAAACAAAATACTAGCAACACGCATTCAAAACCACATCACGAAAATCATACATCATGACCAACTCAGGTTCATCCCAGGGATGCAAGGCTGGTTCAACATATGAAAAACAATCCATGTAATCCACCACATAAACAGAGCTAAAGACAAAAATCACATGATCATTTCAATAGATGCTGAAAGAACATTTGAGAAAATCCAACACCCATTCATGATAAGAACACTGCAGAGAATTGGAATAAAAGGAACATACCTCAACATCATAAAGGCAATATACAATAGGCCCACAGCCAGCATCATACTGAATGGGGAAAAACTTCAAGAGCTCCCTTTAAAAACAGGAACAAGACAAGGATGTCCGCTGTCACCACTACTTTTCAATATAGTACTCGAGACTCTAGCCAGAGTAATAAGGCAAGAGAAGGAAATAAAAGGAGTACAAATAGGAAAAGAGCAACTGAAACTATCTCTATTTGCAGATGACATGATATTATACTTAGAAGATCCAACAAACTGAACTAAAAGGCTCATAGAACTGATCAACAAATTCTGCAAAGTGTCTGGATACAAAATCAATCTTAAAAAATCAGAAGCTTTTCTGTATGCCAACCATAAATCCACTGAAAAAGAAATCCAGAAGACATTTCCACTCACGATATCCCCCAAAACAATAAAATACTTGGGAATAAACCTAACCAAGGAAGTAAAAGACCTCTACAAGGAAAACTATAAAACATTGAAAAAAGAAATTGAAGAGGATCTTAGAAGATGGAAAGATCTCCCATGCTCTTGGGTAGGCAGAATAAATATCATCAAAATGGCCATACTTCCAAAAGTGCTCTACAGATTCAATGCAATACCCATTAAATTACCAAAGTCATTCTTCACTGACGTAGAAAAATCTGTCCTTAAATTCATTTGGAACAACAAAAAACCCAGAATAGCCAAATTAATTCTCAGCAACAAGAACCATGCAGGAGGCATCACAATACCTGACTTCAAACTATACTACAAAGCCATAGTAATAAAAACAGCATGGTATTGGCACAAAAACAGACACAGACCAATGGAGCAGAATAGA
>PVJS01028556.1:0-25428 GCA_004027185.1 Glis glis | reverse complement strand
TCTCTGGGTTCAATCCCCAGTACCACACACACACACACACACACACACACACACACACACACAAAGGAACTCCTAAACTTGCTAGGTGTGGTGGCACATGCCTGTAATTCTAGTACTTTGGAGGCTGAGACAGGAGGATCACAGGTTTGAGGCTAGTCTCAGCAACTTAGACCCTCAGCAACTTAGCAAAACTCTGTTTCAAAATAAAAAATGAAAGGGCTGAGGGTGTGGCTAGGAGGTAGAATGCCCTGGGTTCAACCCCCAGGACCAAAACAAAACAAAAAACAAAGTCCCCTGAAGAGCTCAAGTTTTAATGTTTGGAGTTGATGTAACTGAGTCAGGAGGGTTGTAATCTTATCAGTAGATAAATCCACTGGGATGGGTTTACCATGGCCTGGGTGGTAACCTAGGTTGGTGCCGTGTGGCTGGAGGAGGTGGGTCCCGGAGGTGTGGCCTTGGGGACTGTGCTTTTGTCTTTGAATCCCCCTGTTGTAAGCACTCTCAGTTTTCCGACATGAGAGCAAAGCCCTGCCTTCTCCCTCTCTGCTTCCTGCAGCCATACCCTGAGCTGTGCAGATGTGACCCATCTGACATGGACTGAACTCTGAGATCTCCAAAACACTGTGAGCAAATAAACCTTCCCGCCTCTAAGTTGTGTGGTCAGTTGTTTTGGATTATACCAGTGAGACTGTGGACCGAGGCACCCCTAAACTAGGAATCCCACGGGGCTAATGCTAGCAGAGAACACTGACAAGACAGGAAGAGCATCTCATCTATAAATCTGTACTTGTAAGGGCTCCAAGCACAGTTTTTCATAATACTGAGTGGAGATTAAAAACGCAAGTGCCACGGAGGGACACAGCACGAGTCCCTTTTTCCCAGAGGCGGGGCCTCGGCGGAGGCCGGTTCCCTAGGCGGACTCTCTGACCCCTTTAGGAAGCAAGACCGGAGTGCTCAGGCCAAGCACGCATCTGAGGACTGCCGACCCACACGATGGACACTCGGAACTGACCTGCAGCACTCTGTGATAGTAGCAGTAAAGCCTGTGTGGCTGCAGCAGGTCCCTGGAGGCCAGCTGCCCTTCTCTTGCAATCTTCTTGGCTTCTTCATCATTTTCCTGAAGCGGTTTAAAAAAAAAAAAGAAAGTCATGTCTGTAGCCCACAGAGAAAGCTAGGGGCAAATGTGAGGTGGGACAGGTGTGGGGCTGAACGTGAGCAGCATGGGAGACACGGAACTTAATGGAAACAGAACTGAAGAGTGAAGCTATGGACATGGAGTATTTTCCTAGATATTTCTGTTAAAGGGAAGTGATCGTAGACATATGGCCGATTCCATAGTCCCCACAGCGCAGAGACCCTCTGTAGGGCTATCCCGGTGCTTCCCCAGCCACCCAGGAAGGATGCTTGATTCCCACCATCTGTCCCCCAGACTAGCTCTCCACGCTTATGAGTAGAATGAATCAGTTCTCTTGTTATTTTGTCTTTGTAAAACCTCCATTTAAATATAGAATCAGCCAGGCATGATGGCTCATGCCTATAATCCCAGTACTCGGGAGGCTAAGACTGGAGGATCGCAGGGTCGAAGCCAGCCTCAGCAGCTCAGTGAGTCTCCCTGTTTCAAAATGAAAAATAACATAGGGCTGGGGGTGTAGCTCGGGGGTAGAAGGACCCTGGGTTAAATCCCCGGGTACCACAAAATAAGTAAATAAACAAATAAATAAGGAGTCAGAGCAAAACGTTTTGTTATAAAGTGGCTGCCATCAAAGACTATATTGCAGCTGGGTATGGCAGTGTATACCTGCAATCCCAGAACTTGGGAGGCTGAGATAGGAAGATTATAGGTTTGAGGCCAGCCTCAGAAACATAGACCCTGTTTCAAAATAAAAAAATAAAAAAGGCTGAGGGTGTAGCTCAGTGGTAGAATTCCCTGGGTTCAATCCCGTTATCAAAAAAAGACAATATTGTTAAAATAAAATCTAAAAAAATCCACTCATTAGTACCCATAGGTTGTTCCTTTAGTACCAGGAATAGTTAGTGTTTCTAGTGATACTTTTGGAAAATAGCTAATTTTCTACCACACGGCCACTAGGAAAAGTCATATGCTGGCATTATAGTGCAAGGGTAAATTTTTCTAGTGAAATACAATAGCTTTTTCATTCTGCTCCTTTAAAAAAGGAATTCTTATTTTACAGAAATCTTATGACTCTTGGGACATTGTATGTCTCACATTGTTTAAGAACTTGTGCCTTTTTTCTATGAGAGGAAAAGAAAAGACTGGCACAGTTGCCTTAAATGTTTTCCTGTACATAAAGCCCTCTGGTCTTCTCAACCTGTGATTTACATTTTTGTGTGTCCTTTTTTTTTGTATGTGTGTGAGCACAAATAGTGATTCATTTAGAAAATCTGTATTCTACATAACACTGGACTTCAAATCTAAAAATGCTCAAAAGTGTTGATAGGGGGAACACAAAATGATTCTGATGGTGATTCTTTAGATATTTCCAGAGAACAACAACTCCAGAAAATCACATTTCTTCTGATTCCATTCTGTCAAATTAAATTGTTGTATGTTGTGATGGAACTCAGGTAACCAATACTGGTGAATTTATTATTTCCTAAAGAAATGAAAATTGTGGGAAACGTACCTTGGCCCATTTGATTTTCTCTAGTAAGTCACTAAGATTTCTTTTAATTGGAACATAATGTTTCCAAGGCTTCAATGCCGTGTAGAAATGTTCATAATATGGCGAGTCCTGTTTCAGAACTAGGCTGTCCCCCAGCATGAGATACGGATACCTGTACGCAGCCACAGTCCCATCCACATTCACCTGGTACTTGTACTAAAAGATTAAAGGCAAAAAAAAAAAATACAAACAAACAGAAAAACTTTTCACAGCCATTTCTTCACTTTTGCTTCTCATCAACACTGTAATACTAAACACAAAGGAATTATTTTCTACTTCCCAACTTCCATGCTTAAAAGTTTTATTTTGTAACATATTTCTCTTTGTATTAAAATCATAAGCAGTCATTAACAGATCAGCTTTTAGAAATACAATACATTTAAGCCGGCTGTGGTGGCGCACGCTTGTAATCTCAGTACTTGGGAGGTGGAGACTGGAGGATCCGGGTTCTCGGCCAGCCTCAGCTACTTCGTGAAGCCTCCGCAACTTAGTGAGACCCGGTTTCAAAATAAAGGATAAAAAATAGGGCCAGGGGTGTAGCTTGGAGGTAGAACGCCCCTGGGTTCAATCCCCAGTACCGGGAAAAAAAAAAAAAGGAAATACAATATATTTAAAGATAAGCTGATGAATAATTTTAGGAACTAGTAATAAATGCCTATTTCAATTATGCCTATGTAATGGGTAATCCAGATTTCTGTATCCAGGTGCTAAAAACTATTTTTGAAAGTTCTATATTTGTTAAAGCTGACTATTGATAACAATTTACATTTTCATTTATGTATTATTTCATTTATTCCTATACTCAACCCAGGAAATAGGAAGGTGTTATTTCTATTTTATAGTTTTTGAGTAGCAGAAACACAAACCTGGAAAAGTAGGTACTGTTTGCATGTATTGGATTAATAAGCCTTGATCTCCATTTCAAACACATTAAATCTCATTCAAGCTGGGCATGGCGGCACACGCCTGGAATCCCAGTACTTGGGAGGCTGAGACAGGAGGATTGTGGGTTTAGGTCAGCTTCAGCAACTTAGCAAGACTCTGTTTCAAAGTGAAAAATAGCCAGGCGTGGCGGCACACGCCTGTAATCCCAGTACTTGGGAGGCTGAGACAGGAGAATTGTGGGTTTAGGTCAGCTTCGGCAACTTAGCAAGACTCTGTTTCAAAGTGAAAAATAGCCAGGCGTGGTGGTACACGCTTGTAATCCCAGTACTTGGGAGGCTGAGACGGGAGGTTCGCGGCCAGTCTCAGCTACTTAGTGAGGCCCTCCACAACTTAGTGAGACCCGGTTTCAAAATAAAGAATAAAAAATAGGGCTGGGGGTGTAACCCGGAGGTAGAATGCACCTGGGTTCAAACCCCAGTACAGAAAAAAAAAAAAAGCAGGGTTGGGTGTTGCTCAGAAGTAGAATGAAAAAAATCTTATTCAATTATAAAAATTGAAGCACTGTTTTACAAATGAGAGAACTGTGTTCAGAGAAATTTATAAACCTCTATTCCCTGAGTCCAAATCCCCTGTTCTTTTTTACTATTGCACTCTACAAGGAAGAAGATATACTCCCAGTAATTATTTAATTTTTTTGTGTGTGTGGTACTGAGGATTGAACCCAGAGGCATTCTACCTTCAAGCTACACCCCTGGCCCAATTTTATTTCTTATTTGGAAACAGAGTCTCACTAGGTTGATGAGAGTCTCACTATTTGCTGAGACTGTCCTTGAACCTGCGATCCTCCTTCTCTGCCTCGCATGTACTGGGATTACAGGCATGAGCCACCATGCCCAGCTCCATAATTAATTATTTTTGCAGTGCTGGGGATAGAACCCAGGACCTTGTGCATGCAAGGCAAGTGCTCTACCACTGAACTGTATCTCCAGCACCTTAATTATTTCCTAACTGGTACCCAGGAATTTCCTAGTCAGTCAGATTTTGTTACGTAGGTCACATCTGCATCTCCTTTGGGCCTTGTAATAATGCTCTGAGGGAGTAAAGCAGGCATCACAAGCGTATGGAGACAGAGGATCTAAGAGATGAAGGTACCACAGTTAGTGACAGAAGCAGGACTTGAAATCCAACTCCAGCCGGGCGTGGTGCTGCACGCTTGTAATCCCAGTACTTGGGAGGCTGAGACAGGAGGATTTGCAGGTTCAAGGCCAGCCTCAGCAACTTAGTGAGGTCCTCTGCAACTTAGTGAGACCCTGTTTCAAAGTAAAGAATAAAAAATAGAGCTGGGGTGTAGCTCAGAGGTAGAAGCACCTGGGTTCAATCACCAGTATCGCACAAAAAAAAAAAAAAAAAGAAATTCAACTCCAGTTCCCATCTCCTATTTAATGTATATTGAATGTATGCTCTTTTATTTTTTGGGAGGGGATACTGGGGATTGAACCCAGGGGTACTGTATCTCTGAGCTACACCACCAGCCCTATTTTATTTATTTATTTTGAAACAGGGCCTGTTGTGGAGGGCCTCGCTATGTTGCTAAGGCTGGCTGTGAACCTGCGATCCTCCTGTCTCAGCCTCCCAACTACTGGGAAGGTGTGCGCCACCACACCTGGCTATGTATGCTCTTTTTATTCATAAAAGAAATTTGAGATCATTTCATGTAAGAGACATTTATATTCTCAGTTTATGAAAACAAATATAAAAAAGAAAAAAGGAGAGAGATAAATACACCAAAACCTCATGTTAACCCTTATGCTAAATTTTGAGCATTAAATGTAGTTTCTGAGCTACTTGGCAGACAAAGTTAACAACAACAATGACAAAATAAACTATATTGAATTTTGTAATTCCTTGGGTTTGATGAGAAAGTGTGAAAGGCTATGTCCGTTCACAAGATAGAAGAAATTGACCTGAGCCCACCTATTTGGTAGACTTTTAACACAAGTTTATTACTTCATGTCTATACAGGAAGACTCAAATGCATACCTTAAAGAAATCAAAGAAACCCATCAAACTGGCTTTTCCAAGTTCTTTTTCTTTTTCTTGGAAAAAGAAATATCCTGTAATTCCTGCATCTAGCAGCTGTGGATTTTCTTTGGACAGTTGTACCAACTGCAGCCTCTCCTCCCGGCTATCTCTACCTCTGAAGAAAGCTTTCTCTATTTTATTGATCCAGGAAGGCCCTAGAGGGTTGGGGCCATAAAAAATATGATTATGAATTTGACATTTTTATGTGGCAAGCATAATCATCTGTAATCCGTTGTCATTTAACATGTTAATGTTCTTTTATCATGAACTCATGTCATAAAGGAGATGCTATTTCCAAAAAAAATATGGAATTAAGTCTCAATTTAATAGTTATTTTTAAGTTTAGACTTTCAAAAACACTTCTTTTATTTGCTATATTAAAGAATACTCTGATTCCACCCATTTATCTACTAATGAGAGCTCCCATAAGTACTGGTATTTTCTTTTATACAGCACTCACAAATATCCTAAATAATGGTGGACCATGTTCAAAGCAAAGAGATTCAAGGACTTGGCCCACTCACAGAGGCAGTAGCTTCTTTCATTGTTTGTGTTTTACAATCAAACATGAGCTAGGCTTTTGTTCTTAGGGTGACCAGAAAAACTGCATAATTAAGTAATACCTACAATTCTTTAATCCTCAGACTGCTCAGAATTTTGAATATAGGGAAGACCTTTCTTTAATATGCTGTTAAATGCAAATATATAACTCAATTATATACATATATTTATATCTTCTCTTTTTTTCTGAAGGGGAAATATTCTGGAAGAATTCATTTAAATCTATTACTACTATTCTAAAGAGAGAAAGTCATTGGTTAACACTGCCAGTGTTCTGAGGGGTAAATTACACATCATAGAAATCAACAGGGTCAGTCTACTAGGCCAGTTTTCATGTCATGTTATCTTCAGAGAATTTATAAAACCTCACTGATCTTGTCTACCAAGTAAGTCCACTAAACTACAATAAACAGAAATGATGACTATCAAGAAAAGACAAGCTTTTTTTTTCAATTCAGGGAGTTTTGTTTTACTTATTTATTTATTAATTATTATTATTATTTTTGGTGGTACTAGGGATGTAACCCAGGAACATTCTACCTCTGAACTACACCCCCAGACCTATTTTATTCTTTTATTTGGAAACAGGGTCTCACTAAGTTGCAGAGGGCCTCACTAAGTAGTTGAGGCTGGCAGCGAACCTGTGATCCTCCTGTCTCAGCCTCCCAAGTACTGGGATTACAAGCGTGCGCCACCACGCCTGGCTGAGTTTGGTTTTGAAAAAGGTGTGTGATGCCATAAATCTAGGAGAGGAGGAAAACAGGGCAAAAGGAATTCAGATTTTAAGGGATCAAGAGAGGCAGAAAAAGGGAAGGGGAGAATTTCTAACAAAGTGTTGGAGGATATAATACCCAAATGATACTCTTATCACAATTTTCTTACATTTGCACATCTTAGATTTTTCAAAATTATCTCTCATTTTATCCAGTAATATAAAGGCATTAGAATCAGAATTAAGTGGCAACTTTATTAAATATATACTTTCAAAAGATTAATTCAAAGGAGACTTGGTAAAGTAGGTTTGGGCATTATGAGCCCAAATAATGCATCTTTACTTTTCTATTGGAAGAATCCTAAACAAACCACTTTGGCATTTGGGGTCTTTTTGTGTTGTTTATTTTTTCTGTGGTGTTGGGGATTGAAATCAGGGCCTCATATACGCTGGGCTCTGGGCTCTGGGCTTTACTACTGAGCTACAACTCCAGACCCGAGGGTGCTATTTTTCTTGATTAGAAATAAAAATGGTTATTTAAATACCTTTACTTTCTCTGCCTGAACATTCCCTTCACCATTTTTACTCTCAAGTCTTTTTCTTGGAGAATTAACCTTAACTTACCTGTATTACCCTGGATAGAGAGGAGATCGTTTGTAACACCCAACATTGCTTCAAGTGTGGAGTGGGTGATGTCATATGTGGGAAGGATGATATCTCTTGAGTCCAGAGAACCACACCAGGAGATGATAGGTATAGGGCCAGGTGTTTCGTTGACTTTTCGATGTTCCAAGGGCCAGTCTCCAAGATTAATATAAAATTCTAAATCTGGGAGAAGAACCTGAGTATATAAAAGTACAAATGTTAGTACTGGGAGGACTCCAGTTCTTGGTGCTAAAATACTATAGCTCCTTGGCTCTCTTAAATGTTTCTGACAGAACCAGCCATTTGAAAATAGTAGGAGAAGAAAGAAGAACACCTCTTGGTCATCAGTTGTTATCAGAAAATCCCGGGTGAGGGTAGTACATGGGCAAATTCTCCTAGTCAGAAGTTAGCTGTCCAGAAGAGGCATATAAAATTTAGTATTATTAACAGGATGAGGTGGCGCACACTTGTAATCCCAGTACTCGGGAGGCCGAAGGATCCGGGTTCGTGGCCAGCCTCAGCTATTTAGTGAGGCCCTCTGCAACTTAGTGAGACCTGGTTTCAAAATAAAAGAATAAAAAAATAGGGCTAGGGGTGTAGCTCAGAGGTAGAATACCCCTGGGTTCAATCCCCAGTACCACACACACAAAAGAAATAATAAAATAAAATAAAATAGGGCTGGGGGTATGTCTCGGAGGTTCCATGAGTTCAATTCCTAGCACCACATACAAAAAAAGTTAGAATTATTGTATAGAAAAGTATGAGTGGCATTAAGAACTCTCTCTCTGCTACCTGCCTAAGCAAGAATTCACAAAGTTAGCCCCAAGCCTGGTTTTCCCTCACTGTCCCCCTTTTACTACACCCACCTTTGCCTCTGGAGTCGCCTCCGTTTCAATGCCTCAGTCAAGGTCCTTTTCATCTCTTGCCTAGAATGCTGCAGAAGCTTCCTTACTTAATGCTTTGACTCTAGCTTCTCCTGGCTCGAATCTACCCTCCACATGGCCACCCAAATCTTTATTTTTATTTTATTTTATGGTACTGGGGATTGAACCCAAGGGTGCTCTATCTCTGAGTTATATACCCAGACTCATTTTATTTTTATTTTGAAACAGGGTCTCACTAAGTTGCTGAGGCTGGCCTCAAACCTGAAGCCCCCTGTCTCAGCCTCTCAAGTACTGGGATTACTGGCGTGCACCATCACGCCCAGCTCACCCAAATCTTTAAAACCCAAATTCATGTCACTACCAAGCTTAAAAAAGCCCCAAGCCCATGGGACAAGATTTCCACTTTCTAGGTCACATTTTGTGTGTGTGTGTATATATGTACGCACATACGTGGAAAGGGCCTTGCTAAGTTGCTGAGGCTGGCCTCAAACCTGCGATCCTCTGTCTCAACCTCCCAAGTACTGCGATTACAGGTGTATGAAACCATGCCCGGCTCCCTGCTACTATTTGTAAACGCATCAATAAACTTTGCATCAGAAGTTCTTACGGTGGAACAGGGTTCCTCAACCTTGCACTATTGACATTTTGGGCTGGGTAACTCTTTGCTGTGGGGAACTGTCCTGTGCACGCTAGGGTATTTTGCTACTAAATACAAGTAGCAAACCCCACTCAACCCACTAGATGCTAGTAGCAACCCCCAAGGAAAGACAGCCAAAATGTCTCTACATATTGCCAAATGTCATGGGGGACAAAATCATCCCTAGTTGAAAAACCCTGCTACAGAGATAGCATCACAAGTACCAGATACAAGAACACAGGTAAGGTGGATTAGTGGTAGCCCAGGAAGAGAGCACTATTTTCAGGGTCAGGCACCTGTAAGGCGATCCCATGACCGTATGGTGAGCTGGGATAGGTATGGGGAAAGCGACTGATGTTTAAAATAAGAACCGATTACAGCTATGCATTCAGCACACTTGGGAAACTGCAACAAATCAGGAAGGCTGGCTCTTTGTTTAAAAAACTACCTTGATGGTCTCTCTGGGTAGGAAGATAAAAACTTCCCACCTATACTCTTTCCCCTACATGATCAGGAACCAGAAAAGGCAGGTAGTGGTTTGAATTGCTCTGCTTAAGAGGAATTCAGAGTTCTGCAAATGTGGAAAAAGGGGATGAACAGCAGGGGAGGGGAGGGGTGTTGGTGAATGTAGAGAGTCTGATAGATAGGGACCCAGCCACATTTACTAAGAGCCCAAGGCCTGAAGATGAAGGATAGCCAGTGGGAATTCCCAGGAAAGGATGACTGACAGTTTCAATAGTGCAGAGGTGTCTATTTTTAAGTGTTAAGGGGTTTTGTTTGTTTTAGTATGCACTGGTACAAAATAACTTCTGTTACCCCAACCTCCAACAAATGTGCCATGCATACTATCTTCTAGAGATGCTACAGTGAAACAAGGAAAATTGTTCTAAGTTTGAGTTATTTTGAAGGGAAGAGAAGAAAACAGGTGCAGAAGGTAAAATCTGAGTGGAAAAAGTATTTGGTAGGACAGAGAATTTAAAGAAGAGAAGTAGAGGCTGTAAACATCTGGGAGTTAACAGAAACCTTGGGAACACCCTATATGGCCTACCTTCCTGGGATGGGGCTCAAGCTATTTAATTTTTTTTTTTTTTGCAGTACCAGGGATTGAACCCAGGGGTGTTCTACCTCTGCGCTACACCCCCGGTCCTATTTTTTATACTTTATTTTGAAACCGGGTCTCACAAAGTTGTGGAGGGCCTCACTGAGAGAGAGAGAGAGAGAGAGAGAGAGAGAGAAACAGGGAGAGAGAGAGAGAGAGCTGAGGCTGGCCACGAACCCGGATCCTCCGGTCTCCGCCTCCCAAAGTACTGGGATTACAAGCGTGCGCCACCACGCCTGGCTTCAAGCTATTTAATTTGAATCTTACAGGAAAGAGATCCTCAGAGGCAGAAGACTTATGGACCTCTGATGGCATACTTCTGAGCCTGAACCCCATTTGCACCCTTTGCCATTCTAGTTTTAAGCGTTTAAATGTTGCAACAAGTTGGGTGTGGTGGCACATGCCCATAATCTCAATACTTGGGAGGCTGAGACTGGAAGATCGTAGGTTCAAAGCCAGCCTCAGCAATTTAGCGAGACTCTGTTTCCAAATAAAAAATAAAATAGGGCTGGGGGTGTAGCTCGGAGGTAGAATGTCCCTGGGTTCAATCCCCAGCACCACAATACATATATACATACATAATAAATGTTGCAACAAAATAAACTATACTATTTCTGGACTAAATCCATCCATTCAGCCAGTCGTGGTGGTGCACACCTGTAATCCCAGTACTTGGGAGGCTGAGACAGGAGGATCGCAGGTTCGAAGACAGCCTTAGCAAGTAGCAAGATTCTTATCAACCTAGCAAGACCCTGTTTCAAAATAAAACAAAAAATAGGGCTAGGGGTATAGCTCGGAGTTAGAAGGCCCCTGGGTTCAATCCCCAGTACCACAAACAGAAATAAATAAATAAATCCATCCATTCTCATACCTTCCTTGCCAGTGACAGCAAAATCTCATCAGAGAACATTTTGAAGTCTGTGTATTTCCCTAAAGACCTCCGGTAAATGTGGTTATTGAGAATCGTGTAATGAACAACAGCGCCTCTCTCATCCCCAAATCTTTTGGGAACTTCATTTAGCATCTGCTGGAGATTGATGCTGGGGAAGGAAACAAAGTCCTCTTCAATTTGTGGTTCCTTGGTTGGACAAGAAAGAGTTTTCTGCCAGGACTCAGGATCTTCTTCTGGACACTCACAGTACTCATGGTACACAGGTCCTGGGAAGGCAAAACACACAGGATCCATGCTGCATTAACAAGCACCATGACCAGGAAGCTGCTGCTGCCCCTGCAGCGAACATGAGAGGCGTATCCAGACAGTGAACAACTGCCCTGAGCTGGGCGTGGAGGCTCAGGTCTGTAATCCCAATACGTGGGAAGCTGACACAGGAGGACCACAGGCTCAAGGGCAGCCTTAGCAAGTAGTGAGACTCTCATCAACCTAGAAAGACCCTGTTGCAAAATAAAAATAAAATTGGGCTGGGGGTATAGCTCAGAGGTAGAATGCCACTGGGTTCAACCCTCAGTAGCACAAAAAATAAATAAAAGTAAATGTATATAAATTTAATATATAGCTTCAAGATATATCTATATTTATTTTAATATAAAATTATTAAATTTTCTTGAGAAGCTGGGCATGGTGGCGCATGCTTGTAATTCTAGTACTTGGGAGGCTGAGACAGGAGGATGTGAGTTCGTGGCCAGCCTCAGTTACTTACTGAGGCCTTGTGCAACTTAGTGAGACCCTGTTTCAAAATAAAGAATAAGCCAGGTGTGGTGGGGCATGCTTGTAATTCCAGTACTTGGGAGGTTGAGACAGGAGGATCCGGGTTCGAGGCCAGCCTCAGCTACTTAGTGAGGCCCTCGCAACTTAGTGAGACCCTATTTCAAAATAAAGGATAAAAAATAGGTCTGGGGGTGTAGCTCAGAGGTAGAATGTCCCTGGGTTCAATCCCTAGTACCGCAAAAAAAAAAAAAAAGAATAAAAAACAGGGCTGGGGGTTTAGCTTGGAGGTTGAAGGCCCCTTGGTTCAATCCCCAGTACCGCAAAACAAAACAAAACAAAACAAAACAAAATTTCTTGAGGATTTTATTTCAGGCAAAGACAAATAATAGGGACTGATTCACTCTTCCACCTGAGACTACTAGAAAAAAAGAAACAGATAAAATATCTGAAATAACCAATCCTCCTTCTTCTCCCCCTCCCCTCCCCCTGCCCCTGGTCCTCCTCCTCCTCATTTCTCTGGTTCTCGTTCTCTCTCACCACAGATTTAATCCAGGGGCATTCTACCTCCCAGCAACACCCCCAGCTCCCCCTTTTTTTTGTGGTACTGGGGATTGAACCCAGGGGCATTCAACATCTGGGCTACACCCCCCAGCCCTATTTTTTTATTCTTTATTTTGAAACAGGGCCTCACTAAGTTGCAGAGGGCCTCACTAAGTAGCTGAGGCTGGCTGTGAACCCAGATCCTCCAGTCTCAGCCTCCCAATTACTGGGATTATAAGTGTGTGCCATCACGCCCAGCTACCCCTAGCCCTTTTAAAATTGTTTTACTTTGAAATAAGGTTTTGCTAAGTTGCTGATGGTCTTGCTAAGTTGCTGAGGCTGGCCTCAAACCTGTGATCCTTCTGTCTCAGCCTTCCAAATACTGAGTGAAATAAGTTTCTAAGATACTGGACATCAGGCAAGGAAGGACAGAGATGGGGGGGATTAGATGAATTTTATAGTTCTTATAGCTTATTACTTAAGGGAGCTTCCAGTCTGCAAGGGTAGGGGTGGGGGAGGCAGTCTCGCTGAGTTGAGGAGACAGAGCGGAGAGTCCAGAGAGAACAAGGTATCTGAATAGGAGAACTACACAGACAGAGAACTGCAGAGATGTGCCAAGGTTGCCCTTTGAGTATTCAGCGGAGCATATGATCAGTGCACATGTGTGAGGAAACCAGTCAAGGCAGGGAAAGAGCCCTCCTTTGCAGAGGTTGGCAATAGTGCTTCTTCATACCAGCTGGCTGGAAGGCCTCTGAGTTCCTGAGCCTTGGGGAGAATATGCAAAAAGGTAGGCCTCGGTAGTGAGAAACATTAGTCCTAGATTAAACAGGACTCTAAACTGGGCGTGGTGGCACAGGCCTGTAATCCCAGTACTTGGGAGGCTGAGACAGGAGGATCACAAGTGCAAGGACAATCTCAGCAAGTAGTGAGACTCTCCTCAACCTTTTAAGACCCTGTTTCAAAATAAAACTAAAATAGGGCTGGGGGTGTAGCTTGGAGGTACAATGCTCCTGGGTTTTCAATCCCCAGTGCCGCCGCCGCCATCATCATCATCATCATCGTCGTCATCATCATCATCAAATAAAAACATGGCTCTAATCTCATCTAACAAATTGTAAAAGCATAGCTTGAAAGGATTAAACTATTTCCGAGCAGCTGGGTGTGGTGGTGCATGCCTGTAATCCCAGTACTTGGGAGGCTGAAACAGGAGAACAGCCTCAGCAATTTAGTGAGACCCTGTTGCAAAGTAAAAAATAAAATAAGACTGGGAGTATAGCTCAGAGGTAGAATTACCTCAGGTTCAATTCCCAGTACAAAAAAAAAAAAAAAAGACAAAACTATTCCCAAGTAACTTAGCTGAAGTCCAGAAAAAAACTCAACAAGATAAAAAAAAGCATCAACAGATGAAAAATACACTGTATGGAATTAATGACAAATTGGCATTACAGGAAAAAAATTAGTGAATTTAAAGATATAGCAATGGAAACTAAGGAAAATGAAACAGAAAGAAGAGAATTTAAAAATGCCTAAAATATGGGAAATTACAATCTTTGAGGTGAATTAAAGTGGAACAGAAAAAAAATTATAAATTTGTTAAAAACCACAAACCCGCCGGGCGTGGTGGCGCACGCTTGTAATTCCAGTACTTTGGGAGGCAGAGACCGGAGGATCCAGGTTCGCGGCCAGCCTCAGCTCTCTCTCTCTCTCTCTCCTTGTCTCTCTCTCTCTCTCTCTCCCCGTCTCACTCTCTCTCTCTCTCCGCAACTTCGTGAGACCTGGTTTCAAAATAAAGTATAAAAAATAGGGCCTGGGTTCAATCCCTGGTACCGCAAAAAAAAAAAACAAACAACAACAAAAAAAACCCCACAAACCCAAAGATCTAAGAAATTCCATAAACCCCAAGCACAAGAAACATGAAGAAAACTAATAACCAAATTGATCAAAACAACTGATAAAGCGAAAACCTTAAAAGCCATATAGAGGAACAGAGATAAGGATAATGGTAGATTTATTATTGGAAACAATGCAAGTGAGAAGACAGTGGAGCAGCATCTTTAAAGAACAAAAGGAAAAAAACCCTATAATTTACAATTCCATAACTAGCCAAAAAAAAAAAGTCTTCAAAATAAAGGTGAAGTTAAGACTTTTCAGTCATACCAAAGCAGGAAGAATTTATCACCATTATTCTCACTCTGAGAGGAATGTTAGAAACCCTTTAGGCAAGCTGGGTGTGGTGGCGCACACTTGTAATTACAGTACTTGGAGGCTGAGACAGGAGGATCACAGGTTCGCAGCCAGCCTCAGCTACTTAGTGAGGCCCTCGGCAACTTAGTGAGACCCTGTTTTAAAATAAAGAATAAAAAATAGGGCTGGGGTGTAGCCTGGAGGAACAATGCCCCTGGGTTCAATCCCCCATTCTGCCAAAAAAAAGGAAACCCTTTAGGTAGAAAGCAAGTGGTATTAGATGGAAATATGAATCTATACAAAGGAATAGAGTATTGGAAATGATAACTGCGTAGGTAAATGTCTGTTTTTATCATTTAAAATCTTTAAATCACTTAATTTTCATTCCCTTAAATTTCAAGTTAAATTGTGCTCCAAGGAGTATATACACCTCCTTGAACTCTGTTGAACATGATTTCAAGGTCATTATAATCCATTCTGCAAGGCCTGGGTCATACACTTAAGGCTAGCTCTGGATTATTAATAACCACTTACCTTTCAAAATATAGGGAGACTGAGCCACATGCTCATCACCATAAAGGACCTCTATCTTCAGCCCTTTATTGACAGTGTCATACATCCTGTATCGCACCAGAAATGTTCCATCGTTTCTGTCCAGAGGTTTAGGGGCATGGATCCTGACTACCTCTTTAGGTGAAAGAGATTTGACTACTACTTTGAATAGTGTTTGACCTGAAAGAAAAAGAAATTCAAATAAGTCTGCCAGTTTACAATTATTATAAGTGGGCAAACGTCTCTAGAAGTTACTTTTTTCTGTAATGTTGATGGTAAACAAAAATCCTTTCAGCCTGGAAGAGCCTTGATGTCTGTTTCATGTCTTCAAACCAAGGATTTGACTTAATACTTGATTCATTAGTCCTTTAATAAAGATTTATCAAATGAACAAAATCTATAAAAGCAAAGAAAACTGCCTAACAAGCCCTCTCATTCTTCAAATCTCTGCTCCTGAAATCTTTCCAGACCTCCCCAGGCCGACTGGCATTTCTTCAATGTTTTTACCGCACTCGGTACCTACCTCCATGGTAGCAATTATGTTGCACAGTGGTAGGATTTGCTTATCTGTTTGCCCAACAGACTGTAAGTTCCTTGATGGACAGGCACTGCCTTTTCATTCTTATATACTCAGCAGGATTACCAAACATATAGTAAGTAGACCGCAAATTGCATTAGTAAAATTAAAATATATAGACATATATGTTTTACGTCTATTAGATTATATATGCATATAATGTGCATATATATTATGAGACATGTAATATACTATATATAACATATATGATTCATCTTATGTTATATATGTATATTATATGCATGTATGTATAATGTGTGTGTGTGTGTGTGTGTGTGTGTGTGAATTATGTTTGGCTCTTAAATTCTTTGCTTTGCTTAATCACCGTGCCCCCCACTCCCACCTCGGGCCCCACATCCCACAGGTAAGTGAAGTTTCCGGCTGGACAGGCAGAGGAAGAGGCGCCCAGGTGATAAAACAGGGTGCCAGATGGCTGGAGCCCCAGACTTAGATATAAATTAGCAAATCCTGACAGTCAACAACTGGAAACCAGCAGGACAAGTTGCAAGAAGTTGCAAGGGTAAGATGTGAAGGAGGAGGGAGGAGGACCAGCAGAGATCTTTAGGACAGGACCCACCCTTTGCAGAGCGTAAAGCCCAACGATTTCTACTGAGTTTAATTAATTCCTGTAATCCGCTCTCAAGAAATCTAGCGGGGGTGGTGGCGCACGCTTGTAATCCCAGCACTTGGGAGGCTGCGACAAGAGGACTGCAGATTCGAGGACAATCTCAGCAAGTACTGACTCTCTCATCAACCTAGCAAAACTCCATTTCCAAATAAAAAATTCAAGAAATAGGGCTGAGGGTGTAGCTCAGAGGTATAACACCTCTGGGTTCAATCCCCAGTGTAACCAAAAAAAAAAAAAAAAAAAAAAGAAAGAAAGAAAAAGAAAAGAAAAAAAAGAGAGAGAGAGAGAGAGAGAGAGCGAGAGAAATCAAAACTAAAAATTAGAAAAGGAAAACCTAGCGTGCACGGCCGCCGCGTTTCTGCCCAGTGCTCTGAATTCCTCCGCGCAGGGGCTCGTGCATTGTTTCAAGTCGGTCGGGCCCAGCAGGGTAATCGGGCGAGATTCGCGGGTTTGAGTCACGCCCTCCCTGCGAGCAGGAACCGTGCGGACGCCGACATCAGAGGAGGAAGGACCGTCCCCAGCCTCTGAGTCACTCCGCGTGCGTCAGGCCACCCTGGCGCCATCGCGGGCGCCGGCCCCGCGCACTGAAGGGCAGGGCTCGGGGTCCGTCCCCCGCACTTCGGCGGCTCCTTCCCTCCCGGGCGGGCGCGGGCGGGCGCGGGCGGGCGCGGGGCCGGCCTCGGGGCGGCGGCGCTACCTGGGGGCGAGCGGGTGAGGTTGCGGCCGTCCGGGCCGACCGCCTGCAGGTAGAAGTAGCGCACGGGCAGCACGGCGGCGGCGCGCAGCCCGGGCCCCCACGCCAGGCTCCGCCGCGCGCTCACGGTTGCCCCGACGGCCGCGAGCAGGGCGAGCTGCACCGGCAGCAGCAGCAGCAGCGCGGGCGGCCGGCGGCGCATGGTGCGGCCTCGGACTCGGACTGAAGGGGAGCGGACGGGCGGGCGCGGAGCGGAGCGGAGGGGCGCGGAGCGGAGCGGAGGGCAGGGCAGGGCGGCCGCCGCGGCCGGAGGGAGGGAGGGAGGCCCACCCTGGGGCGGGGCGTGCATGGCCGCGCAGGCCGCCCTCCCCGCGCTCTCGGGTCGCCCCCGCGTCCCGTCCCCGCAGAGGCTGGGGCGCGCTCCGCGTTGCCGAGTATGCTGACCGTTTAGAAAAGCATGTCTGTCTGTCTGTCTGTGTTCGTTCGTTCGCAGTGGGGATTGAAGCCAGGGCTCTACCTTCAAGCTGCATTCCCAGCCCTGTTTTCTATTTTGAGACAGGGTCTCGCCAAGTTGCAGTGCGCCCACCCGGGAGAAACTTCCTTTGGCCAAGGAATTTCACTGAGTTCACATGCTGCAGAGCCACGTCCTGCCGTCCTGCCGTGCTCCCTCCCTCCACATCACCTCTCACAGCCCGTGGTTCACACCTGTGCTCTTGTTTTGTTTTTCTGCCTAGGTGTGTGAGTCCCCGCACTCCTCCCCGCTCCCCCTTCTAGCACATTTCCCTCTCTCAACAAGTGTTTCCTGAGTGTGCACTGAGTTGGGGCCAAGCCTGGTTTGAGGAGCCAGGTGGGCGAGTTCCTCCTGTTCCCTGTAATTAATGGGAAGTGGTTGGTCTTGGCCTCCTCCACTGCCTCTCAGCAGCTGGAAGCAGGAACCAGGAAGAGACTGGCAGGGGCCCAAGGGCCTAAACCACTGTCGCCTCTCTTTTGTGACCATTTTATCCACAGTTCTTAATTATTTTCTCTTTATCTGCTTAAAGCTTGAATCTATTTAAAGGAAATAAATATTCTCTGAATAAAGAGATTGAAAAAAAAATCTGAATAAAGACTCAGACTCCAGAATGGACAGGGCTTCATCACCCTCTTGGAGACCTCACCCGCAAGCAGGCCCGAACCCACCCTGGGTCTGGGCACCCCTCTTTTGTCTCAAGGCTCTAATTGGGCTACTCAGCATCTTTGCTATGACCAGGTTTTACCTGGGCAAAAGTCACATTTTCACCAGTTCTCTTGACCTATTTTAGAAACCATGAGCAGAGTTAGACAGTGTTCTTTGTCCTTTAGGAAGATTATCAGAAACTGGTAGTAAATCACTGGTAAATTGTAGAGCTGAAATGTAGCATTACTTGGTATTACTTTCACTGATAAGTTTTATTTTCTGTTGGTATGCTTTAGATGGAAAATTTTACTGTGTTCCAGTCATCACTTAAAAAAATTTTATGGAACACCTTTTTGTTCACACTTTTCCAAAGTCAGACTTCATTTTTTTTATTTTTCAGAGAAATTATCTGAGGGTAGGTATTGCCAGGTAGCAGTGAAATATGGCCTAATGAATTATATTACATTTGGGGTGACACCTAGTCTTTTTCTTTTCTTTTTTGAGAATCCATCAAGGAATCCATATAATTGTAAATGAACACCCTCTTGAGTCTGTACCAACCTGTTTTCTTTCTCATTTTTTTTCCTTTTTGTCAGTGCTGGGAATCAAACCCAGGGCCTCATGCATGCTAGACAAGCACTCTACCACTGAGCTATCTCCTCAGCTCTCTCTCATCTTAATCCATCTCTAAAGAACAATCTCTTTAGAGCAACCAACACCTTGATTAGATTTTTTTATCAAATTTCATCCATTCAATAACTTGTTGTTGTTGTTACTAGTGAGGCAAGGCAGAGGACCGGGGAACAGGAGGATTAAAAAAGCCTTCTGCATCACCTTCTGTGAGGTAGGGGGAGAGGAGCAGGGATGTAAGAGACTGATGGGTGCCAGGAGATCAGGGCCCACCACCCCACAAGATAACAATTCAAATTAAGGATTGAAATTGGTCAAAAGATATTGGTTCCCCAAAACCCAATTCTGACCAATCATAAAAGAGCAGATGGGGAACCTCAGGTTTAAAAGCCCACGTCCCAAGAGCTTCGGTGGTTACTCTCTTTTGGGGACCCCTCCCCATGTGTGAGGGAGCAGTTTTGTCTTCTGTCTTTCCCTGACTTAAACTTTCATATTTCTCTACCCTTCATTAGTCCTTGGACTTCATTCATCCAAATCCATTGGACAAGAACCCTATAAGAGGCTATCCCTGTTTCACTAGGTATCAAACCCAAGGGCTTTCTATCTCTGAGCTAGGCCCCAAGACCTTTTTTATTTTTTATTTTGAAACAGGGTAAAGCAAAGTTGCTGAGACTGGCCTGGAACCTCCCTAGTACTGGGATTACAATGTGTGCTACCATGCCCAGCAACAAACGTGTGTGTTTGTGTGTGTGTGTGTTGGGGATTAAACTCAGGGCCTCCCACATGCTAAGCATGAGTTCTACTACTGAGCTACACCCCAGCATTCAACAAACATTTATTCAATACCTACTATATATTAAATACTATACTTTGACTTCGAAGTGACTAGAGTGTAGTGGAGAAGACAAGAGTTTATGTAAATAGCGTATAGGTTTTAAAATTTGGATGTCAAGAACTGTGCTGGGATTTTACCCTATTTACAAGCTAACAAATCAGCCTGTTACTGTTTCATGGATGCTAATATAAGATGCAAGACTCCTGGGTCAGAGGCAAAGTAATAACGAGTTTCTTACTGGGTCCTTGTTTAACGGGTCCTTGTCTTAGAGAGTCAAAGGATGAAATCCACAGACACCAGGGAAGTGAAAGTAGGAAGTTTATTTTAAAGGAGCAAGCAAGCAGAGAGGCAGATCACCCCTAGGGGCCTTGGGAGACTCCAGAGTCCAGAGGAGCCTCTGGCACTGCCCAAGTGTAGCCCGGGCCACGTACCATCAATTGCACACCACCTTTCCCTAAAGCCCACCCGATCCACCAAAGAGAAGCAAGCAGAAAGGCAGGTCACCCCTGGGGGACTTGGTGGACTATCTAGAGTCCCGCGGGGCCTTCTGGCACTGCCCTAGTGGAGCCCGGGCCACGTACCATCAATTGCATGCTGCCTTTCCCCAAAGTCTCACACAGGGGAGGGGTCCCGAGAGGGGAGCCAATATTGGTACTGAGCATAGGGCTTTATATATGTTTGAAGCCCCTTTGTATAGACATTAACCAATGAAGAAAACCCCCGTTTTCCTTGACTTAGTTAACTTGTCCTCTGGCCTTTAATTCCCCAAAGTCATGAGACTTTGTTCTGCCTATTTGCTCCCTGGTCTATACATAGCAACAGTCCATGGGTCAGTGGTTGGTACCATAGATCTTTGGTTTTTGACATCTTGGCTCCACTCCTCCACATTTAATTGTTCGTGTTCATGTCTGATAAACATGGAACCACCTTCCTTCTTGGGGGGGTCTGAATTTTTTTCTTTCTTTTTTTTTTTTGGTACCAGGGATTGAACGCAGGGGTGTTCTACCTCTGTGCTACACCCCCGGCCCTATTTTTTATGCTTTATTTTGAAACCGGGTCTCACGAAGTTGCGGAGGGCCTCACTAAGGAGAGAGAGAGGCACACACAAAGGGAGAGAGAGAGTGAAAGCTGAGGCTGGCCTCGAACCCAGAACCTCCTGTCTCTGCCTCCCAAAGTACTGGGATTACAAGTGTGCGCCACCACGCCCGGCCTGGATTTTTTTCTTAACCATTATCTCCTGGAGTCCCGTTCCCTCACTGCCCACCCAATACCTAACTCCTCAAAAGGATTTAATTATTCACTAGGAAAGGAGTAGCCAGAGTTTCATGTTGATTTCCTGTGACCCTCAACTCCTGTGGGGCAACACAGAGGGCCTGTCATGGATGCCTGAAGTGGGTTGCATTAGCAGAGGGCAGCACTGAGCTTAAGGAATTTACCGCTTTTAAAGTAAACAGAATGAAGTCTATCACTTGTAGGTGGAGAGATGTTATCTCATCTCTTGGGTTTGCTTGCTGCAGACACTACCCTGAGAAATGACCTGGATGAAGAGCAGTTAGGGACTTACATTCTTGTCAAACCCTGCAGATCACCTCAGACTGCCTCTTCCAACAGATGTACAGGATTCTACACACTGCATATGAAGGCCAGCTAACCTAATCTTGGGGGAAGCAAGAGAGGCTTTCTGAAAGAGATGCTATCTCTGCTGAACCATGAAGGTCAAACAGAAATCAGCTGCATAAAAGAGGGGGCAGAGAGCCTTCCAGATAGAAGAAATGTCATGTGCAAAAACTTGAAGTAAATGATGAACTTCAAGAATTTTCTCAGTCTGGCATGGTGGTACACGCCTGTAATCTCAGTAATTTGGGAGGCTGAGACAGGAGGATCACAAGTTTGAGACCAGAGTGTGGTAACTTAGTGAGACCCTGTTTTAAAATAGGGTAAAATAGGGCTGGAGGTGTAGCTCAGAGGTAGAATGCCCCTGGGTTCAATCCCCAGTACCCACCCCACCTCCACCATACACAAAGATTTCCCATTCTCTTTCACATTAATCTCCATATTGAGTTCCATTCTCAAGTACAGAATTGTAGCCTGTGTGACTCTGGAAAGCCCAGATTAAGTACACTTCTATAAGTTGCACTGACCCCTGGAATCTTCACGTTGCTATCACATAAAATTCATAGCTAATAGCTGGATGTGGTGATGCACGCTTATAATCCCAGTACCTGGGAGGCTGAGACAGGAGGATCGCAGGTTTGTGGCCAGCCTCAGCTACTTAGTGAGGCCCTCAGCAATTTAGTGAGACTCTGTTTCAAAATAAAGAATAAAAAATAGGGTTGGGGGTATAGCCCGGAGGTAGAATACCCCTGGGTTCAATCCCCAGTACTGCAAAAAAAAAAAAAAAAGAAAATTCATAGCTAATAATTGCCCAGTCAGTTCATAATATTTTCACTTTTTCTAGTAACCACTATGTGTGTGTGTGTGTGTGTGTGTGCGTGCGTGTGTGTGTGTGTGTAGTGCTGGGGGTTGAACTCAAGAGTATTTTATCCCTGAGCTATACCCAAAGCTCAATGTCTTTTTTTTTTTCCTTTTTAATTTTGAAACAAGGTCTCACTAAGGGGGGCTGGCCTGGAACATACAATCCTCCTGTCTTGGCCTCCGGAGTACTGGGATTACAGGCATGTGCCACCACGCCCAGGAGTAACCACTCTTTTTAATTTTTTATTCCATGATCTGTATGGTTAAGAGTGAGGGTCTGTAAAACATGACTTTACCCTGTGGCTACAGTTGATTGGCACCTGATTTGGAATGTGACTTATGCTGAACTAATCAGAATCCTTTCCCTGGGAGTTAAAACTAAAATTTAGGATATTTCAACTTGTAAATGACTGCTCTCACACAAAGCCACTGTAAACTTTGTCCTTTTTTTTTTTTTGCCTTGCAGACTGAAAATAGAAGCAAAATATAGAAATTCTCTAGGTTTTCTGTAGTACACTACAGCCTGGTACAATTTATTTATTTATTTATTTATTATTTATTTTGCAGTACTGGGAATTGAACCCAGGGGCGTTCTACCTCCGCGCTACACCCCCAGCCCTATTTTTTTATACTTTATTTTGAAACCGGGTCTCACGAAGTTGTGGAGGGCCTCACTAGGTAGAGAGAGAGAGAGAGAGAGAGAGACAGAGAGAGTGAGCTGAGGCTGGCCACAAACCCGGATCCTCCGGTCTCCGCCTCCCAAAGTACTGGGATTACAAGCATGCGCCACCACGCCCAGCAGCCTGGTACAATTTATGAGTAGCAGAGATCTCTGCCCTTGGTTTCTTTATAATAAATTCCTCTTTAGAGAATTGTCTCATTCTTTGATATTATAAAAAACTGTACCTAGGGTTAGACAAGCTTAGATCCCATAAAGTACATAATACATGGGTGTTTTTTTTTTTTTTAGTACTGGGGATTGAACCTGGGGCCATTCTACCTCTAAGTTTCACACCCAGCCCTTTTTATTGTTCTGCTTTGAAACAGGGTCTTACTAGGTTGCTGAGTCTTGCTACTTGCTGAGGCTGTCCTAAAACCTGCCATCCTCCTGTCTCATCCTCCTAAATACTGGAATTACAGGCATGTGCCACCATGCACAGTTTAATACTTGGCTCTAATTATTTCAGTAGTATCTATTCAGCATCCATGTTATCTCATGTACTCTGTGAGGTGCTGGGGTTATAAACTCAGTCCCTGCCTTTCCATTTAATACAGACTTTAGATCATGAGACAATTGGTTTAAATATTAACTTGCATCTAGAATCTCATAATAGAGGGGCATTTCCTCCCAAGACAATTTCTCATTGACCCAGCCTGAGTCAAGCACTCGCCCCTGAACCAAACAACCATGCGGCACAGATGCTTAGGCCATGTGGGGATGCTGACGCCTCCACAGTCAATATGTGGCCTGCAAGGGGGTGAGTGGCAGAGGTGTCCCCGGAGAATCAAGTTCCAGAGAAAAGAAAAAAGGTTGCACCGGGCAGACAAGCACATCAAAGCCTACTACATAATTCCAAAACATTTCTAGAAGTATTTCTGAGCTTACTCCTGATTATAATGACAGCATAATCTAGAAAGGGTGTTTGGGATAGAAAACATGGGGCTAGAGAGACTTATTTATATTATTAAAACACAGAATTTTGGGCTGGGGATGTAGCTCATGGGTAGAGGGCTTGTCCAGCATGTTTAAGGTCCTGAGTCTGATCCCCACTCCCACAAAAATAAACAAAATAAATTAAAAACCCCTAAAGTTTCATTAAATTAAGTACAAGTATTTTTTTAATTGGTAGATCATAATGAAGTTCAGATTGATAGAGGCACACATGCTCACAGCACTTGGTGAGCCCCCCCCCCCGCTCCCACCCCGCTCCGTCCCCCTCCCCGTGCACAACAGTGAGACTGGCATTGATCAATTTGTGTATGTACATCATATCCACTGAAGTGCTTCCTTCATCCAGCCTCCCTCCCCCCACCTGCCTCCTTCCCTTAGGCCTCCTCCATCACTCCACTAGGATGATCCTCCTTTGTCTGGAGTCCCTCCTCTATCCCAGTTTCTCCCTAGCTTCCACACATGAGGGAGAACATCTGACCTTTCACTTTTTGTGACTGACTACTCTCACTTAATGTTCTCCAGTTCCATCCATTTTCCTGCATATGACATGATTTTGTTCTTCTTTATGGCTGAGTAGAATTCCATACGAGTATTTTTTTAAGGAAGTAACTTACCAAATATTCTTCTGGACAGTATATCTTTCAAAAATTATCTTTAATTTTTATCTGTATACCCACTGATATATAATTCTACTTAAGCATATAAATAATCATCATTATGCATACATATCTATGGATTTATATGTATGTATATATGTGTATATTTAATTTATTTTTTGGAGCTCTTAACTACCCCCCTTCTCCTGTTCGAGAATGTACTTCCCATCAACCTGCTACAAAGCCACCAATATTAACAATCTAGTATGTATCCATCCCTATGTACACAGGCATATGCAGGTTTTTTTGGTTAATGCTTTACAAAAATGGGACTTTGCTTTTCTCAATGGACAGTAGCACATGGAAATTCTTTCTAGTCAATTTATCTAGGTCTATCTTATTTTAAATAGTTTCATAATATTACATATTTGGATGTTCCATAATATATTCAGTCATTTCTTATTAGGTATTCACTTTGTTTCGATCTTTTGCCACAAGTATTATAGCAATAAAGATCCTTAAGTGTAAGTTTATACACACTAGTATTTTTATTTCTATAAGAATGATTTCTGGGGCAAGTGAATTTGGTGACTTGGTGTGTCACCACCCCTCATAACATCCTGACTGTGAATCATCCTGATTATGACAGAGACAACAGCTCCCTTCCAAGGCCAATTCTGTGGCATGGATTTAGGAATTCATATGGAATTTCACCTTGAAATCTATCTCCTCAGCCCTACTAATGAGTTTGTGAGCAAGTATACCCTTTAGTGTATTTTTTCTATTGTTTATCACTAAAAATGTTAGATGATCCAATGTATTTTAAGTTTTAATAAAGGACAGTAAAAATATTTTAAATAAAATGTTATCTATATTTAGGATAATGACAGTTTTGTCCTTGGTGGAGAAAGGGCTTTGGGGTGCTTTTCCAGAAAAGATTAGTACAGTTAGTACTGATAGTAAAAATCTATTAATTAACTTGCTTAGCAGGAATTGACATAGCCTCTCTCTCCCTCTCCCTCTCCCTCTCCCTC
>PVJS01028555.1:0-25424 GCA_004027185.1 Glis glis | reverse complement strand
GCGTTCTACCTCCGCGCTACACCCCCGGCCCTATTTTTTTATGCTTTATTTTTGAAACCGGGTCTCACAAAGTTGCGGAGGGCCTCACTAGGTAGGTAGGTAGGTAGGTAGGTAGGTAGGTAGGTAGAGAGAGAGAGAGATCGCGCGGGCATGTGCGCTGAGGTTGGCCGCGAACCCGGATCCTCCGGTCTCCGCCTCCCAAAGTACTGGGATTACAAGCGTGCGCCACCACGCCCAGCTTAGTTTTCACTTTCTAACACTTGAAACACTGTATTTTCGTTATCTGGTGTCTTTCCACCAATAGAATGTATGTGTCACAAAATGGTGGGTGGCATATACTAGGCTTTCAATAAAATTTGTCAAATAAATAAATATTCACATATTTTGTAATGGTGTACTTTTTTAAAAAATGGAATCATGCAAACATATTACTCTAATACTTGCCTTTCCTTTTTCAATAACTGATGGGGATTATCAATTGATAGTGATTTAACTAGATATAAATTGAATCTTCTATATGAACTTCATACTTTGATTTATAGTTTTGAGAGATGGTGGTGCAGTATTGAGAGGAGGTAGAATAATGCCCCTGGGTTCAATCCCCAGTACCAAAAAAATAAATAAAAATAAAAATACAGTGAAACAATTGTTTATATTGATTTGTATTATACCAGGTTATATGTATATATTATGCCATTTTATAGAAGGGACTTGAGCATTCAGGGATTTTGGTATCTGGGGAGGGGTCCTGGAACCAGTTTCCCACAGATATCAAAGGGTGACTACTATGTTTTCCTACTCCTTAAATATTGACCAGTAGTTAGAATGCTATATCCCCCTAGATTAGTCTCCCACTTATCTTGACCATTATTTCTTATTCTCTCCTTTATCCTCAGACTTGCAACCTCCTCTCCTTCCCTTTAATAAATGATGTGGCATCATACATTAGTGAGAAAGTTTATTGAAGGAAAGCTTCCAAAGACTGTACCCATTCCATCTATCCACCTACCAATACCCATATACATTTTACCAATATCTAGATTAACTTTTGGTAACCAGTCCCTCCAATCTGGTTTCTCCTACTCAACATTATTGTAGCAATTCTGTTTTCTTTCCTCTACAGCCACACCACCTTGAACATGCCTGATGTCATTCGTATTTCTTTTTTTTTTTTTTTTTTGCGGTACCTGGGATTGAACCCAGGGGCATTTTACCTCCGAGCTATACCCCCGGTCCTATTTTTTATACTTTATTTTGAAACCGGTTCTCACGAAGTTGCAGAGGGCCTCACTAAGTAGCTGAGGCTGGCCCCGAACCCGGATCCTCTGGTCTCTGTCTCCCAAGTACTGGTATTACTAGCTCGCGCCACCACGCCCGGCCTGGTATTTCTTTTATATTATTTTCTTCCTCTTATGCATCATACCCAACATCATACAGGCCTATTTCTCATTTAATTTAATTTAATTTATTTTATTTTATTTTATTTTATTTTATTTTATTTTATTTTTTCCGTACTAGGGGTTGAACCCAAGACCTTACACATGCTAGATAAGCACTCTACCACTGAGCTATGTCCCTAGCCCTTTGTATTTTATTTTGAGACCGGGTCTCATCTCGTTAAGTTGCTCAAGTTGGCCTTGAACTTGCAATCCTCCTGCCTCAGCCTCCTGAGTAGCTGGGATTATAGACATGCATCACCATGCCTGGCTTATTTCTTCAATCTTAAACAACCTTCTTTTGGCTCCTCTAAAACCTTGTCTCAACCTTTAAGCTATAGACCCATTTCTCTACTTCCCTTTGCAGCTATATTCTTTTGAAAAGTTACCTATTTGGGGTATCTCCAATTCTTCCTTTCCTTTGAATCTACTCCTGCCAGGTTCTCATTCCCACAGCTCCCAACAAAAATGCCTTTATAGTCTCCAGTGATTTTCATGTTGCTAAATTCAATGTTTACTTCTCCATCTTTACCTTACTAGTACTAATAACATTTGATATACTTTCTTCACTCGAATTCCGTCCCATATCATGCTTGTGGCTTTTCATCTACCTGACAGGATGTTCCTTATGTGTCTTTTTTGCTAGTTCCTCTTCTCCCTGCCATCTAGTTGAAGAAGCTCTTGGCTTATTGTATGGTCATTGTCTTTACTCACTGGTCTTCCTATTCTGCCTCCTAAATTAAATGTATACCAGCTGGTTCTATATTTATATATCTAAATATAAAATTAGACCTCTTCTCTAAATTTTAGTCTCATATATCCAAGTGACTACTCAATATGTGCATTTGTATACTTAATTTGATGTTTTATAATTTATATGTCCAAATATGAACCTCTGACCTTTGCCTACACCCAAACCTCTTTTTTCTAATAATACTTTGAAGTCATCCTTGATTCTTTTTTATATTCCATTGTGTTGGAAAATCTTGTTACCTGTGCCTGAAATTGTATATAGAATTCTAATCACTTTTTATCACTTCCCACACTGTTTTAAACCATTATTATAATCTTTTACCTAAATTACTGCAGTACTCACTTAATGAGTCTTCCTGATTCTGTCACTAACTGTATATTCCTTTTGTAGCATCAGGGTGATCCTCTTAAATCATTTAAATCAAATCGTGTCACTCTTCTGCCAAAAGCCCTACAATGGCTCTCAATTTCCCTCCCAGAAAAAGATAAGGTTTTTTAAAGGCCCCTTTCAAGACCTTAAGTGATCAAGCCACCTGTTACTCTCCCTGAAATTAATTTTCTGTTCTCAACCACAGTAGTTTACTCAAATATGCTAGGTACAGTTCTGCCTTACACCTTTTGTACTAGCTATTTCCTGCCTGAAATACTTCACATCCTTCATATGTTCACATGAAACTTAATGGACCACCTCATTTAAAATCAAAACCCACGCCAGGCATGGTGGCACAGTCCTATAATCCCACTACTTGGGAGGTTGAGACGGGAGAATCTCAGGTTCAAGACCAGCCTGGGCAATTTAGTGAGACCCTGGTTTAGAAAATAAAAAAAGTCTGGGGTGTAGCTCCCATTTTGTTCAATCCCAAATACCACACACACATGCACAAATTCAAAACCCCATACCTAATCTCCATACACACTTACTCTGCTGCTGTTTCCCTCTTTTCCTTAACCACCTTTTAACAAGCAATTTAATGTATGGTTGGCCCTCCACATCAGGGTTCTTGTCTCTGAGCTATATCCCAGCCTTTTTTTTTTTTAATTTTATAATTTTGGGGGGGCGGTACTGGGGATTGAACCCAGGGGCATTCTACCTCCGGGCTACACCCCCAGCCCAATTTTTATTCATTATTTTGAAACAGGGTCTCACTAAGTTGTGGAGGGTCTCACTTAGTAGCTGAGGCTGGCCACGAACCGGTCTCAGCCTCCCAAGTACTGGGATTACAAGCGTGCGCCACCAAGCCCGGCTTCTTTATAACTTTAAGAGGAAAAAAAAATAGAATAGTGCCTCACATATTAAACTGTCTACATATTCATTGTATCAGTATCATCATCACTTTTTATTTAGCTTTGGCAGTCTCTTTCTGTGCCTTTTCCTCTCCTTTCTTGAGTTGCCACTTTTCATCTGAAGTATTACAGTGGCCTTCTTAACAATCTCCCTGTGTAAATGTAACTTTGCCTCTCATCGTTTGCCGTCAGTCTAATCCTTCTCTGCTCCAATGTAACTTTTCCAGTTCCCTGTAGTTTCTAAATACACAAGTGTTATTGTTTTACTCCCTCCTCAAAAAACCTTTTCTTTAACTGCATGGGAAATTTCAATATTCATGTCTTCCTGTTTTTTTTTCTGGGCTTTTTTTCTCACTTCACTTTTGTATACCAAATTTGCAAATGATATTTCTTGAGCATGAACTGTCTCTCCTTTAACCCATAAATTTTGATCTTAGAAAGCTTACTCCTTCATTAAAAATGACAGTTGGATTAGTACCTTTTCTTATTCCACAGTGAGGTTATTCTACAGATTGACTTTTTTCCCTCAAAACCTCTGCCCTCCCCCATATATATTCACAAACATACAGCAGTCTTCCAGTAAGTGAAATGAGGTCTAGGCATATGCACATCTTGTGAGAAAATGTAGGATATGAGACTGCGTTTCTCACTATTTTCTTGTTGCTCTAGACTTACCTGAATCTCCATGGTTTAGTTATTCCACTTACATCTGATATCTTTGTGATCTTGTGTCAATTTTTAGCACCTCTCCTACTCATTTATCTTTTGTTTGTTAGTACTGGGGGTTAATTTATTTTTATTTTTTGAGCGACAAGGTTTAGCTATGCTGCCTAGGTTGGCCCTGAATTCCTGAGACCCAAACAATCCTCTTGCTTCAGCCTCCTGAGTAGCTAGGGGTACAGGCTTGGGCTCAGCTAGTCTCCTATCTTTAATTCTTCCTTTATTAACTCCTTCTCTCTACCTACAGCTTAATCAAGGTAACTGTATCCTAGTAAAACTTGCTCAAACTTAGTACAATTGGCCCTCTGTTTCCTTGTGCACATTTTTGCATGTGCAGATTCAACCAAATGTGGAGCAAAAATATATGGGAAAAAAACTACATCTGAACTAAACATGTATACTTTTTTCTTGTCCTTATTTCCTAATATAACACTATTTACATAGCATTTATATTGTATTAGGTGTTTTAAGTAATCTAGAGATAATTTAAGGTATAGGGGAGGGTATGGGTAGATTATATGTAAATATTTTATTTGGATATAAAAACCACTTTATGTAAGGAACTTGAGCATCTACAGATTTTGGTATCCTCCAGGGTTCTAGAACTAATCCCCTGTGGATGCTGAGGGACAGCTATACTTTGTTTCCATTTGTCTTCTCCACTGAACCATAACTGTGGTGGAGGTCATCAATGTCTTTTTTTCTTCTTCTTCTTTGTGGCTCTAGGGATTGGACCCAGGACATTCTACCTCCAAGTTACAGAGGCTGTCCTGGAACTTCCAATCCTCCTGTCTCAGTCCCAAGTACTGGGATTACTGGCGCATGCCACCATGCTTGGCTTAACAATGGCATCTTGACTGCCCAGTCTTATTACCTCTTTTCATGTCTTAATCTTACTAACCTCATTCTGATATTTACCAGTGTTGACCTCACCTTCCTCCTCCCACTGAACTACTCTTCCACTACCTGATTATGCCTTCCAGAGTGTCATTTTTTCTTCCTTTTAATTATTGAATATTCTCTCATATACATAGTCTCTGTACATACATAAACACATGTATAGTTATAACTTTTTCCCTCCTTTTATCACATTTAATTCATTAGTTTCAACTATCACCTGCAAATTTATGATTCCTTTTTATCCAAACTTGTCTATTTCAGGTTGCTTTTAGAGAGCTCTATGTCTCATGAAGTTAGGTTCCTTTATAGTCATAGCTTGGAATCTCCAGCAAGAAAGGTAACCTTTTCCTGGGACTTCTGAATTTCTGCCCCCACTATTAGCACAAAGAGGTTCAGTACACCTACTATCAAAGCATTAGCCTTAAAATTAAAAAGAAAATAGAAAGAAGAGTAAATACCTAGTGCTTAGGGCTAAAATTCTCAAATATGATAATCCAGTCTCCAGTAACTATGACCAAAGGACCAGACTGAACCAATTTAGGCCTGAGGTACTTGCATACGTAAGATTTAGCCACACCCATATATTGTGTCTTGCCCAGAGCCTACCATCTCCACCAACATTTAGGCCAGATCAGTTTAGGTGAAATCCTACTTTCTGATTTAAACTTCTTTTTTTTTCCTGTATGGTGTCTATGTCTGTAGTCTCAACTACTCAGGATTTTGAGGCAGGAGAATCTCTGAGCCCACAAATTGGAGTCCAGCCTGGGAAATAAGGCAAGACCTTAGCAATAAAAAACCCCCAAAACCATAAACAAAAATAACTCTTCTCCCCCACCTCTCTTTCTTCTTCTTCTTCCCTCTCTTTCTTTCTCTCTCTCTTCTTTTTTCCTTTTTGTAGTGCTAGAGATCAAAGCCAGTGTTTACTGCATGCTAGTAAGTGCTCTACTGCTGAGCTATGCCAGCCTGATTTCTCATGTTTTCAAAATAGTTCACCCCACCCTAGTAAAATACCAGTCATAATTAGCTCCTGGTGCCACTGGACAAGTTCAAAAGTCCATCAAAGTAAAAAATCCCATTCCATGTGCACCAATTATCTCACTTCCTTTGCTCTATTAAACTTACCTCAAACATTTCCTCTTCTTTGTCAAGACACTTCTGTCCATATAGCTATGATATAAACAATACCAGTTTTATCCCCAGTTCTGAATTGGAGAGGCTTTATACCTATAGCCACAGTTGCTTTGATACAGTTTTTAGCAAACGCTTCACCCTTACTTCTCTTCCTTTTCCCCTTACACTTAACCATTCTGCAAAGTCAAAACTAGACAAGAAAACCGCAGGCCTCCTTCACTGGGGCTCAGGCAGAGAAAACATGTTTCCTGAGGATGAGCAGTTACCTCCAAAAGTCTGGAATGAGCTGAGTCATGCTCAGTTCCTTCTCAGACTCACCAATCAGATATTAGTCCTCTGCCCTTGCAGTGAGCTAGAGTGAAGATACCAGTTAGTGTTTTCTAACTGATCTTTTGGAAGGGCAAAAGCTCCCCCTTTCCTGATCTTAGGCTGGAGCTTACATACTTCTGGAAGACCAGTAAAGATTTCTAAGGGGTTCTATGCAAACAACTTCTATGTCTTTAACTTCAAGTATATTCTTTCCTTAAAATCCATCTACCTTCTAAAGTACCAGTGTTCTACAGATTCTCCCAAACTTTCCTTTTTCAAGAACAAGACCCAAACAATTGCCTCAGGGTGTAAAAACCTCCCAGATGGGCCAAACCTTTCAGGCATCTAACAGGAAAAATTTGAAAAGGCAGGACAAAAAGTGTCTAGGAAAAGCAAAAGACTTGAAAAAAGAGACCAGACTTTTTCTCATGAAAATTATGTCTGAGAACTGGGGATGTATTTCAGGGGTAGAACTCTTGTCCAGCATGAGGTGAGGCACTGGGTTGGATCCCAACACCACAAAACAAAACCAAAAAATAAAAAACAACTACAAGAAAAGCAAGTCTGATTTGCCTAGTGAGTTTGTAAGGACTGGTTTCACTAGTTAGGATATTGTGACATTCATTTTACTATAAATCATTGTTTTGACACATACATTTACACTATATATAAAATACACAGAATGTTTGACTATGGACAGGAAATACATAGGGTTTTTTTGTTTACTTGTTTTTAAACATCTTTAAGAACTTAGAAGGAAAATTTGACAGTTAAAATAGCTTATTAAGAGGTGTTACTGAGCAGTCAGGGTGTGGTGGCGCACACCTGTAACCCCAGTACTTGGGAAGCTGGGAAGCTGAGACAGGAGGAGCACAGGTTCCAACCCAGCCTCAGCAACTTATACCCTGTTTCAAAAAATAAAATGGACTGGGGGTCTAGCTCAAGAGATAGAATGCCCCTGAGTTCAATCCCCAGTACCACAAAGAAAGAAAAAAAAAGAGAAATGTTACTTTACTTTTGAAGTTATTCTTAATTTTTTGACTATGAAAGTAATACCCATTTAAGATAGAAACTGTATATATTGATAAAGTAAAATGGAAAATCATTATCTTGCTACTATCCCTCCTGCAGTTCCACCCTTGAGAAATAATCACTATTAACCCTTTTATTTGTAAGCTGTAAGCCTTTTTTCTGTACTTCCACAAGTTGAACACTTATAGGATCTCTCTCCTCTGTAAACGAGATTATTGGTCTGCAGTGTTCCTTTTTCCCCTCCTAGCAAACGTAAATTGTGAGCGTTTCCCTATGTACATGTTTATACCACTTTAAATGACTGCTTAGTATTCTGTGAATGTATTCATCCCCTCATCCCCCCATAAATAATTTTACTGTTTCCATTATCATCACTTTTACAGTGAAAAGTATTGAAACTTTTTCCCCTACTAGATTGTCATTTTATAGAATAAATTCTTATAATGAGCAGTTTGTAATTTTGCTAAACTATATTTTTACCCATAGCACTATGGAAGAGAACTAATTTTCTCCAGTTTGTGCTGATATGTGATGTATTTTTTAATTTTGCAAAATTAATGGAAAAAACTGGTACCTTGTTATTTTAACTTACATTTCTTTACTTATTATAAAGGTGTATATCATCATTTATCGTTCTGCTATATTAAGTTTAGGTTGTCTTTTATCCTTGATTTGATCTTGATTGTTTTAAAAATATTCTTTTTAGAGTAGTTTAAATATGGTAAATCAAACAATGGCTCAATCTAGATGACTTTGAGTTTTATGATGTCCAGGTTTCCTTATGTTAAAAGACATTACGTGACAATTTTTCTCCAGAGTAAATTCCAGTGTTGTATATCTGTTTATTGATTCTTTAACAGTTAAGGGAAGAAAGCCGGAGGCTGGCGTTGGCTGCCAAAAGAGAAAAGAGAAAGGAGAAGAGGAGAAAGAAAAAGGAAGAACAAAGAAGAAAACTAGAAGAAATTGAAGCCAAAAATAAAGAGAATTTTGAACTCCAAGCTGCTCAAGAAAAAGAAAAGCTTAAAGTTGAAGGTATTTTCTCTAAACAACCACCAGTTTGTTTCACGTATATTCTAGTCAAAATATTTTATATGCTCTTGTTGTTTTGTTTCGTTCTTCTTTTTGTTTTGGTGGTACTGGGGATTGAACTCAGGGTACTCTACCACTGAGCTGTATTCCCAGCATTATCTATTTATTTACTTATTTATTGAAGTACTGGGGAGTTAACCCAGGGGCAGCTCTATGACTGAGCTGTACACCCAGATTTTTCTTTTTATTTTGATCTCACTAAATTGCCTATGCTGGCCTCGAACTTGTGATCCTCCTGCCTCAGCCTCTCCTCTAGCTGGGATTACAGGTGTACACATGGCCTTTTTTATTTTTTATTTTTTTTTTTTTTGAGACAGGATCTAGGTAACTAGCCCAGGCTGGTCTCAAACATGCTATCCTCCTGCCTCAGTCCTCAGAGTAGCTGGGATTATAGGCATGTGCTACCGCTCCTGGCTTGCTGTTTTCATTTGTTGACTTCCTCCCAACTTTTGGGGGTTGTTTGTTTGGTGGGATTTGCTTGCTTGCTTCTTTTTTAAGATGGTGTTTTACTATGTTGCTTAGGCTGGTCTTAAACTCCTAGACTCAAGGGTTCCTCCTTCAGCCTCCTAAGTAGGTGGGATTACAGGTGTGTGCTACCACGCCCAGCTCCCCAGTTTTTTAATTATGGAGTATTTCAAACCTATAGACATGTTGAAAGAAGTATAAAATGTACATCTAAACACCCCCTCCTATATTTACAAAATTAACATTTTACTATATTTGTTTTATCTTTTTCATCGCTAAATACCTGTACATATTTATTTGATCTATCTGAAAGTAAATTGAAGACATTTCACATTGCACCTAAAAATATTTCAACACACATCCCAAAAATGACATTGTTTATGTAATCATGAAATGCCATTTATACTTCTCATTCTTATACTGCTGGTATTGTACCTCTGAGCTATATCCCCAACCCTGAAATACCATTTATAATTCCTAAAATGAATTAATAGCAGTTACATAATATCATCCACAATCCAGACCACATTTCCTCAAATGAGGAAATTGTTTTTAGCCAGGTTGTAATTGAAAGATTATTTGAGATAGAACAATTGTATGGATGAACAATTGTCACTAAAACACCAAATATATTTGCATGATGTGTGCATATGTTTTTTGGTTGTTGTTTTTTTTTAATTTCCCTCTCCTTCACCCTTTTATTTTGAAAGTTATCAAACTGTAGAGGAGTTAAAGGATCAATCTGATGAACATCTGCATGTTACCTGAATTTTCAATACATTTTGACACATGTTTTGTCTGTGTCTTCTTTTTGAGCAATGTGTGTGTGGGTTGTACACATTATGTGAAATTGTCCCTAAATACTTGAATACGTGTTTCCCAGAAAAAGAACATTATTTCATATAACCACAATAACATTATACCTGAGAAACTTAATAGTTACATAATGTGTAATATGTTATATATTCATAATTCCCAAATTATCCCCAAAACAGTCATCATAACCACTTGTTACACTTTTTTTTTTTTTTGCAGTACTGGTGATTGAACCCAGGGGCATTCCCCTCTGAGCTACACCCCCAGCCTATTTTTTTTTTTAATTTAGTTTGAAACAGGGTCTCACTAAGTTGCAGAGGCCTCACTAAGTAGCTTTGGCTGGCTGTGAACCTGGATCCTCAGGTCTCAGCCTCCCAAGTACTGGAATTACAAGTGTGCACCACCACGCCCAGCTACATTTTTTTTTTTGTACTAGGTATTAAACCCATGGGCATTTTACCTCCAAGCAACCCCCCCCTTTTTTTAATGAAACAGGGTCTCACTAAGTTGCTGAGGCTGACCTCAAACCTGCAATCCTTAGCCATGCCTGGCTCAGCTTTGAATAGTTATTTGGTTATACTTTGAATAGTTATTAGGGAAACACATCAAATCATATCTCCCATATTACCGTGCATACTGGAATGACTGGTGACTTTATGTCTAATAAAGTAGGGAAGTAACTCCTGGGTTTTTTGTTTTTTGTTTTCTTAGAGTACTTAAAGCCAAATAGAACTTGCTAATTCAGTGTTGCTACTTTTACAGAAGAGCCTGAAGTCTTGACAGAGCCTCCAAGTGCCACAACCACTACTACCATAGGTATATCTGCAACCTGGACAACTTTGGCAGGTTCCCATGGTAAAAGAAACAATACCATAACTACAACCAGTTCAAAGAGGAAAAACAGGAAAAATAAAATTACTCCAGAAAACGTTCAAATTATATTTGATGATCCACTACCAATTTCATACAGTCAGCCAGAGAAGGTGAATGGAGAGTCCAAGAGCAGCAGTACCAGCGAGAGTGGGGACAGTGATAACATGAGGATTTCCAGCTGTAGTGATGAAAGTAGTAACAGCAACAGCAGCCGGAAGAGTGACAATCATTCACCAGCCGTGGTCACTACCACTGTGACCAGCAAGAAGCAGCCATCTGTTCTTGTTACATTTCCAAAGGAGGAGAGAAAATCTGTTTCTGGCAAAGCTTCAATAAAGTTAGTTCCAGTTTTTATTTTTATTGTTTATAGTATCAACATTAAATACATTGTTGCTGAATTTGTTGGTAAAAGTGAATTAACAACTGTACAATAAGGATTTTTCTTTGTGCTAAAGGCACCTTTGCAATGGAACACTAAGCTGTTTTTTAGATTATCTGTTAATGAGAGAGCAAATTATTTGTACTATGGAATTTCTTTTTGGTCATTAAAAGTAGCCTGTGAAAAATATCAATTTCAGTTTCATAGGGGTTATTGTGATTCACCTCTGCTAAGTTTGTCCCTATATGTAGTCTTTTTGAAATTGGCTCATCCTATTATGTGAAAAATAAATTTCTCACTTGCTCATCTTGTTTAAGCTAAAAATAAATAATAAAATTATGTAATAGACTACCTTCATCATTTAAAAATTCTATATCTGTATTTAATGTACTTTTCCTCCCTCTGTTAAAGATTGTCAGAGACTATCAATGAAGGGACCAGTAATTCCCTATCTACTTGCACAAAATCTGGTCCATCTCCCCTTTCCTCTCCAAATGGGAAGTTAACAGTAGCAAGTCCTAAGCGAGGACAAAAGAGGGAAGAAGGATGGAAAGAAGTTGTAAGAAGGTGAGTGATTCTTTGTCTCATTTTTTTTATTGCTATACATCTCAGTGAAGTGTTACTTTCCTTATAGTTAAATACCTCCTACTATTCCAAAGGTTGCAAACACATTGAATGTGTAAGACAGAATCTGGCCAACAGAGACAGCCTTGCAGTATTTTAGATTAAAAAAATTGAGAAAAGACTGATACTAGAAGTCTTTGATAAACTTATTTTTAAGAACTTCCTAGAAAGTCCATAAAAAAACAAACTTTGATTTAAAACAAGAGCTCTGTAGAACCAAACTTATTACCGTTAATCCCTTCCCCATCTTTACCTCTGTCTCTGTCACTATGTCTGATACACACACTCCCATTCACATATACCCTCTCTTCTAAACTAAATCAATATAGAGTATTCTCTATACAAGGTTAAGATGATTCAGTTTTTCTTTTTCTTTTTTTTTTAATGGTACTAAGATTGAACCCAGAGGCATTCTACCTCTGAGCTATACCCCAGTCCTATTTTATTTTTTATTTTGAAACAGGGTCTCACTAAATTGAGGGCAACTTCACAGGGTTGCTGAGGTTGACTGCAAACCTACGCTCCTCCTTTCTCATCCTCCCAAGTACCAGGATTACAGACATGCACCACCGCTGCCCAGCTTTATTCAGTTTTTCTGTGTGCATTTAATACTTGTATACCAAGAAATTCTTAAGTAGGAAATAACGATCACTGGCTGGTTATGCTCTTCAATGGAAAAAAGAATTGTCAACTAACATATATACATATATGGATAGGGATCATATCTTGAAAATATGACAGCTTAATATTTAGTCGACCATTCTAAATAATTGTTCACTAAAGTTCTTTATTAAGAATTATACTAGCTGGGCACAGTCTATATGTTCATCTGAAATAAGAGTAGATAGAAGAGGCTTATTTAACCATGATTTTATTTTCTTTATAGAAAAAACGTTTTATTAATACCCTTTGCTCTTATTTTAATCACAATCACTAATATTAGTGTTTTATCTTAATTTATTAATTTATATGTTTGCAACTTTTAAACAGGTCAAAGAAAGTATCTGTTCCATCAACTGTGATATCCAGAGTGATTGGAAGAGGAGGCTGTAATATCAATGCTATTCGGGAGTTCACTGGTGCACACATAGATATTGATAAGCAGAAAGACAAGACAGGAGACCGGATAATAACTATAAGGCAAAACTTTATCTCTTTATGTTTTCTTCCTTTCTTATTATACTTTAGCTTAATGAAATATAACTATTTGAGTTTTCAGTGGAATTTTGTGCTTAATTGTGTGTGTGTGTGTGTGTGTGTGTGTGTGTGTGTGTGTGTGTACACATCGATATATTTAATACTGTGGATTGAACCCAGGGGCATTCTACTTCCAAGCTACACCCCCAGCCCTATTTCTTTTCTTTTTTTTCTTTAAGTTTGAAACAGGGCCTTGCTTAGTTGCTGAGGCTAACCCAGAACCTGAAATCCTCCTGTCTCAGCCTCCCCAAGTACTGGGATTACAGGCTACTGCACTTTGCTTAGTATACTTTTTTTAAATGAGAATTTTATGAGTGTTTTGAGAAGATAGGCTTTGTAATTTTGTAATTTTTTATCCCTAAAAAATGGTGTGCTTCAAATGGTTTTATAAAACCATGTATATGTGTATATGGCAAAGGTTTATATAATCTTTTCTGTACATAAATTGCTGATAGGCTATTCTTAAAATTTTATTCTGAGACTCTAACACATTTTTTTTTTTTTTTTTTTTTTTTGCGGTACCGGGGATTGAACGCAGGAGCGTTCTACCTCTGCGCTACACCCCCGGCCCTATTTTTTATACTTTATTTTGAAACCGGGTCTCACGAAGTTGTGGAGGGCCTCACTAAGGGGGGAGAGAGAGAGAGAGCGCTGAGGCTGGCCGCGAACCTGGATTCTCCGGTCTTCGCCTCCCAAAGTACTGGGATTACAAGCATGTGCCACCATGCCTGGCTAACTCTAACACATTTTAAGCAGTGGGTTTCTATCTCTCTCAAATTAGCCTTTGAGATTTGTTACTCTGAAATTGTGTCCTTAAAATTTGAGTTCAGTAATAGAATAGTTATTCTCTTGAATAACTTATATCTATGCCCAAATATCCTTACAGATGATATTCTAAGAGATTATAAGACTTACTTTAAATAAATTCAAGGTTCTTTGAGAGAGTTTCTTATGTTTAGGAAGTTAGTTGTAAGTTTGCTTGTGAGAGGCAGGTATCCTTTTGCAGTATGTAGCAGGGCTGATAGTTATAACCTATTTCCAAAATAAGACAATTAACCATCTCTGTTTTCTACTCATCCTCCTCTCCTTCTTTCCTATATTTTCCTCTGCTGGAATAGTCAAGTAGCCACAACCTGCTGTCTAGAGAAGAGGGAAGCAGATTCCCTTTCTGGGTAATCTCTTCCTCAGGTTTCCATAAGGTCTTCCTTGCAGTCAAATATTTTCCTGAAAAATCCAGTGTTAGGGTTTGATATTATGGCTTATGTTGGCATTATTAGGAATAATTATCCTACTAATAGAGAAACTACTGGTGAATATATAGTAAATGGGGTCATACTAGCACTTAAGACAAAGTACTATTTTCTTATTCAGTTGTAATGTCTTCCTTGTTTATTTATATTGGTTTTATTTATTTATTTTTGTAGTACTAGGGATCAAACCCATGGCCTGGCACTTGGTAGGCAAGTCCTCTACCACTGAGCTACAACCCTGCCCCTCTTGTATTATTGATAGTATTATTCAGCTATTCAATTTACAGTAATGTAATGGATTAGATAAACTTTTATATGCAGTGGGTTTCCTAACCATAATGTATTTTATAGCAGTAAAATGATTTCTTAGTCTTAAGAAAACAACAGTAAAATAAATTTTCAGAAAATAAATCACTTATTCTTCTGAGAATTCTAACTTAGGACAGTTTATTGCTTTGTTTGCAAAATACCTAAAAATGGTGAGAAGACTGCTTTTTAACTTTTGTTATTTGTTCTCTGTATGTGGGCATGTACACACACACACACATACACGGTTGCATGTAGGCTTGATATGATTACAAAGTAGGAGAAATTGGGCCTAATTACTTTGTTCTGGTCAACATCCAGGGGTGGCACAGAATCAACAAGACAAGCAACTCAGTTGATCAACGCTCTGATCAAGGATCCAGACAAAGAAATTGATGAACTTATTCCAAAGAATCGTTTGAAAAGCTCCTCAGCAAATTCCAAAATAGGGTCATCAGCACCTACCACCACAGCTGCTAACAGTTCCTTGATGGGAATTAAAATGACGACTGTAGCTTTGTCATCAACATCTCAAACTGCCACAGCACTCACTGTGCCTGCAATTTCTTCTGCATCTACTCACAAAACCATTAAGAACCCGGTGAATAACGTGAGGCCTGGTTTTCCAGTTTCTCTTCCATTAGCATATCCTCCTCCACAGTTTGCACATGCTTTGCTTGCTGCTCAGACTTTCCAGCAGATCCGTCCACCAAGGTTGCCCATGACCCACTTTGGAGGTACTTTTCCACCAGCTCAATCCACTTGGGGTCCTTTTCCTGTCAGGCCTTTGAGCCCTGCCAGAGCTACTAACTCGCCTAAGCCTCACATGGTGCCTCGCCATAGCAATCAGAATAGCAGTGGTTCTCAGGTGAATTCAGCAGGTTCTTTAACTTCAAGTCCAACAACTACAACCAGTTCATCAGCTTCAACGGTGCCTGGTACATCTACAAATGGCAGTCCAAGTTCACCTTCTGTCAGAAGGCAGCTTTTTGTCACAGTTGTGAAGACATCCAATGCCACCACAACAACAGTCACAACCACAGCAAGCAACAACAGCACTGCTCCCACAAATGCCACATATCCTATGCCTACTGCCAAAGAACACTATCCAGTATCATCCCCATCTTCCCCATCACCACCAGCCCAGCCAGGAGGGGTTTCTAGAAACAGCCCTTTGGATTGTGGATCAGCATCTCCAAATAAAGGGGCATCTTCCTCTGAACAGGAAGCAGGTAGTCCACCAGTAGTAGAAACAGCAAACAATAGGCCTCCAAACAACAGCAGTTCTTCTGGGAGTTCATCAGTTCATTCCGCTCAGCAACAACCTCCGGGATCTGTTTCTCAGGAGCCAAGACCACCTCTTCAGCAGTCTCAGGTTCCTCCCCCGGAAGTTAGAATGACTGTTCCTCCTTTATCAACAACAAGTTCTGCTCCAGTGGCGGTGCCTTCTACTGCCCCAGTGACTTACCCTATGCCTCAGACACAAATGGGATGCTCCCAACCTCCTAAAATGGAAACCCCTGCTATTAGACCACCCTCTCATGGCACAACTGCTCCTCACAAGAATCCAGCTCCAGTGCAGAATTCATCTGTTGCAGTCCTCAGTGTCAACCACATTAAAAGACCTCACAGTGTTCCCTCCTCTGTCCAGCTACCTTCAACCTTAAGTACACAAAGTGCTTGTCAGAATTCAGTACATCCAGCAAATAAGCCTATCACTCCCAATTTCAGTGCCCCTTTACCTTTTGGGCCCTTTAGCACATTATTTGAAAACAACCCTACTTCTGCTCATGCCTTCTGGGGAGGATCTGTTGTTTCATCTCAGTCAACACCAGAGTCTATGCTATCAGGAAAATCCTCATATTTGCCAAATTCAGATCCTTTGCATCAGTCTGATACTTCCAAAGCTCCAGGTTTTAGACCACCACCATTACAGAGACCTGCTCCAAGTCCCTCAGGTGAGTTTACATTTTCTGATATTCTGTAGCTGTTTACTTACACATGTGATAAGAAAATTGTTGGTTGGTTATTTTCTAATGATTTTACTCTCTGATTGGGCTATATGGACAGATTGTTGTTGTTTTCTTCCCCAGTGCTAAGCATTGAACCCAGTGCCTCTGGTTACTCTACCATTGAGCTACATCTGTAGCCCCAGATTGTTTAATCAGTTAAATCAAATGCTACTGTTTTCTGTATGTGTAGTATAGTGGCTTTTTGTTGTTGTTGGGGGGGGGGTTGGTTAAGCCTTTGAAAACTACAGTAAATCTTTGTTGTAATTTCTCAAGTATCTAACAAGAATTTTATAAAATTTGATTTCATTTCTGCTTGTCTTTTTTTGTTTTTAAAATAAGAGAAATGTAGAGCTACACAGGTTAATAGAGCAGCCACTAGCCATTGATGCTATTTAAATTTAAATTAATGAAAATTAAGTAAAATTAAAAATTCACTTATTAAGCCAGGCGTGGTGGCGCACGCTTGTAATCCCAGTACTTTGGGAGGCGGAGACCGGAGGATCCGGGTTCGCGGCCAGCCTCAGCGCTCTCTCTCTCTCCCCCTGTCTTTCTCTCTCTCTCTCTACCTAGTAAGGCCCTCCGCAACTTTGTGAGACCTGGTTTCAAAATAAAGTATAAAAAATAGGGCCGGGGGTGTAGCGCAGAGGTAGAACACCCCTGGGTTCAATCCCCCATACCGCAAAAAAAAAAAAAAAATTCACTTATTAGTCAAGCTAGCCATATTTCAAGTGTCTGATACATACTTAAGACTAATGGCTACCATATTGGACAGATGTAGAACATTTTCATTATCATAGAAATTTCTATTGGACAATACTGATATTTATAGAGTATCTAAAGATCTTCTGATTTTAAGCTATTACTTTTTTTTTTTACTTTTTGCTATGAAATAGGTTTATATAATAGGTTTATATTAGAAGTTCTTCTAAACTGGGCGTGGTGGTTCATGCTTGTAATCCCAGTACTTTGGGAGGCGGAGACCGGAGGATCCGGGTTCTCGGCCAGCCTCAGCGAACTCTCTCTCTCTCTACCTACCTAGTGAGGCCCTCTGCAACTTCGTGAGACCCGGTTTCAAAATAAAGCATGAAAAAAATAGGGCCGGGGGTGTAGCGCGGAGGTAGAATACCCCTGGGTTCAATCCCCGGTACCGCAAAAAAAAAAAGTTCTTCTAGCTGGGCGGGGTGGCGCACGCTTGTAATCCCAGTACTTGGGAGGCTGAGATCCGACAATCCGGGTTTGCGGCCAGCCTCAGCTACTTAGTGAGGCTCTATGCAACTTAGTGAGACCCTGTTTCAAAATAAAGAATAAAAATAGGGCTGGGGGTGTAGCTTGGAGGTAGAAGCCCCTGGGTTCAATCCCCAGTACCACAAAAAAAAAAAGTTCTTCTATAATTCCTCCAGCTTTCCTATATGTAAACATCTTACATAACCATGTTACATTTACCAGAACTAAGAAATTAATATTGGTGTGGTACTTCTAACCATACTACAGACCTTTTCTTTTTCTTTTTATCTTTTTTTTTTTTTTGTATTGGGGATTGAACCCAAACCCAGGGGCATTCTATCTCTGAGCTACACCTCCAAGCCCTTTTTATTTTTTATTTTGAAACAAGGTCTCGCTAAGTTGCTAAGCTGACCTCCAACCTGTGATCCTCCTGTCTCAGCCTTCCCAGTACTGGGATTTCAGGTATGTGCCACCATGCCTGGCCCAATAATGTCCTTTTTCTATTGCAGGATCCAATTTAAGATACCAAGACACATTTAGAGCTATTGCATTTTAGTATGAGTATTTCAAGTAATTAGAAACAGTCCATGGGAGTGATTGACCCACTGGAGTCTGTGCCAAATTTGGCCTGATCCCTGTTTTCCTTTTTCTTTTCTTCTTTTTTTTTCTAATGTGGATTGAACCTAGGAGCATTCTAACTCCAAACTACACCCACCCCCAGCCCTTTTTCTATTTTTTATGTTGAAATGGGGTCTCACTGAGTTGCTGAGGATCTAAGTTGCTGAGGCTGGCCTCAAACCTGCAATCCTACTGCCTGAGCCTCCCAAGTACTAGGATTATAGGCATGCATCACCATGCCCGACTTGTTTTTAAAAAATATGTATTTATTTATTTATTTATTTACTTGAAATAGTGGTCTCGCTATGTTGCCCATTCTAGTCTTGATGTCCTGGATTTAAGTGATCCTCCCACCTCAGCTTTCCTAGTAGCTGATACATACCCTATCTGGCCAAAATTAAAAAAATAATAATATATATGATATAAAAAATGGGAAAATCACATTTCAATGTTCATAAGTAAAGTTTTATTGATAGCCATGCCCACTCATTTGCATATTATTCATAGCTGATTTCACACTATGATGACAGAATTGAGTAGTTAAAATAGAGACTATGTGATCTTCCAAGCCTAAAATATTTAGTACTTTTTAGGCATTACTATGGATTTAACCCAGAGGCCTCATGCATGCTAAGCAAATACTCCACCACTGAGGCATAACCCCAGCCATTTTTTTAAAAGTTTTTTATGTTGAGACAGCATCTCACTAAGTTTCCCAGCTAGCCTGGAACTTTCTGTCCTCCTGCCTCAGCCTCCTAAGTAGCTGGGAATATGGGTATGTGCTATCACACCCTGCTAGTATTTGGTCTTTTATAGGAAAGTTGCCATGTCCCATCTGTGTTATTGGAGATACGATATTCTATGGCAAAAATTTCCAAGTTTAATAGGAGCTCAATGTTATTTTTACCTATTTCTGTAACATGTACATAAATATAATGAATTGGTAAATATTTCTTTGCCAGGGTTGATTGAAGTATTTGTATGTACTTTCAAAAAGAATTTCTGTTGAGTATTAAAACAATACAATTTATTAAATTTTATAGGATCATCCTATGACAGTGCATGAGAAATACTTTTAAATTTCATGATTATTATAGTTGGAATTTAATGAAAATGCCTTTCTAAAAATGTGCTAACCTTTGAAGGGTTATATATTGAAAGGTGATATATTTTGAAAGGCTAAAATTAAGATTCAGAGAAGGAAGTAAGTTCTTTTTGTGTGAAAAGGTATAGGAAAAAAGACCAGTTTCGTAAGAGGCATAGGAGAATATGCATTTGATTAAAATCAAAATTAGCATTGAAGTTTAAGAGTATTGTTATATGCAAGTCATTTAGAGTTAAAAATATTCATCCTTTTACTGCACAGGAGGTTTCTTATGTTTTCCTAAACCTCCTCCAGATCCTAATTTTCATTTCTCTCTACTTTTTTCCAATTCATTTTGTTTCATACATTGTCTTTCTTTGCTTAACTAATTTTTCTTACATAAATAATATGACTGTGTTTTTTGTTTTTGTTTTTTTTTTTCAGTACTGGGGATTGAACCCAGGGGCATTCTACCTCTGAGCTACTCCCCCAGCCCTGTTTTTTTTCTTTATTTTGAAACAGGGTCTCACTACATTGTGGAGGGCCTCACTAGTAAGCTGAGGCTGGCTGTGAACCTGCGATCCTCCTGTCTCAGCCTCCCAAATACTGGGATTACAAGCATGTGCCACCATGCCTGACTCGACTATGTATTTTAGACGCAGATGTTTTTATAGTTTTTATTCTGAAAAAGTTTTAAACTTTTTCAGAAAAAGTTTAAAAGTTTAAGGAGCAATATAAACACTAGTAAATGCCTGTATGCTCCCTCACTTATATTATCTACTTGTTAATCTTTTCAAACAGGTATTTTTGCCTTCACAGCTATACCACTATTACTATGCTCAAGAAACAGGCATTTTTGCCTTCACAGTTACCAAGAAAATTGAAATTAATAATAGCACACAACTCACAGTACCATTATCTCAAATATATCCTTCATGCCGGTGTGTCTTTTTTTTTTCTTTTGATCCAAGATTCAGTTAAAGGTTCACACATTCATTTTGGCTGTTATATTCCTTTAATTTTTCCTAGTCGAAAGCATTCTACTACCTTCCTCTGCAGTTCTTTTTTTAATTTTTTAATCCTCTTGGGATTAAACACCAGGGGCTTTCAGCCCTTTTATTTTGAGACACGGTCTCACTAAGTTGCTGAGACTGGCCTCAAGCTTGCAGTCCTGCCTCCACTTCCTGAGTAACCTATTAGAGGAGTAGACCACTGCATCTAGTTCTCTTCTTCTGTTCTTGACATTGAATCCTTTGAGGAGTCCAGTTCTGAGAAATGCTTTCAGATTCATATTTCCTCAATTCATTAAATTCATATCTAGCGTTTTTGGGAGGAGCATCATCTAGGTAATGTTTTGTTTGTTTGTTTGTTTGTTTGTTTGTTTGTTTTTGCGGTACTAGGGATTGAACCCAGGGGCATTCTTCCTCTGAGCTACACCTCCAGCCCTTTTTTTTTTTTTTTTTTTTTTTGCGGTACTGGGGATTGAACCCAGGGGCATTCTACCTCTGAGCTACACTCCTAGCCCAATTTTTTAATTCTTTATTTTGAAACAGGGTCTCACTAAGTTGCAGAGGGCCTCACTAAGTAGCTGAGGCTGGCCGCAAAGCCGGATCCTCTGGTCTCAGCCTCCCAACTACTGGGATTACAAGCGTGCGCTACCACGCCCAGCTTCCCAGCCCTATTTTTTACTCTTTATTTTGAAACAGGGTCTCACTAAGTTGCAGAGGGGCCTCATTAAGTAGCTGAGGCTGACCTTGAATCTATGATCCTCTGGTCTCAGCCTCCCAAATACTGGGATTAAAAGCGTGTACCACCACGCCCGGCTAGGTAATGTTTTAAACCTTACACTGTATTATGTCAGGAGGCATTCAATGACTTAGTTAACATGCGTATATTTCCCTGTTTTAGAAGTATATCTATGCCCCCCGCCCTTTTTGTGGTGCTGTGGATCGAGTCCAGAACCTTCCTTACATCATCAGTACCTTTCTTACAGATTTGTTTTTTGTTTGGTTTGGTTTGGGGTGTTTTTTGTTGTTTTTTGGTACTGGGACTGACTCCGGAGGTGTGCTACTGAGCTATACCCCCTTACCTTTTTATTTTATGTTTTTTATTTTATTTTATTTTATTTCATTTTATTTTAAACAGAATCTTGCTAAGTTACCCAGGTTGGCTCCAAAATTAACAGTCCACCTGTTTCAGCCTCTCAAGTACTGGGATTACAGGTTTGCATCACCTTGTCCAGCTCTTATAGTTATTTAAAGATAAAATGTTTCTGCCGGGCGTGGTGGCGCACGCTTGTAATCCCAGTACTTTGGGAGGCGGAGACCGGAGGATCCGGGTTCGCGGCCAGCCTCAGCTCTCTCCCTGTGTCTCTGTCTCTGTCTCTCTCTCTCTCTTTCAGTGAGGCCCTCCGCAACTTCGTGAGACTCGGTTTCAAAATAAAGTAAAAAAAAATAGGGCCGGGGGTGTAGCGTGGAGGTAGAACGCCCCTGGGTTCAATCCCCAGTACCGCAAAAAAAAAAAAAAAAAGATAAAATGTTTCTATTTCTTAGCCCTTAAGCCTATTTAAAGTAAAAGTTGATGTATGTATTCTATAATAACTAATAAAAGATCATATACTAATATTAAATGTAAAAGACTTTTTATTTTTTATAATATAATTTTATGAAATGAAGAAGTCCCAAATCAGTGGACTGAAAGAAGTAACGTTACCATGGGGAAGTTTTTAAAATAATTAAAATAGTTTGGGATATATCTTGAACTCTTAGAATATTAGCTTGTCTAATTATTTCTCCTAGGGATGGCTTTTAAAAATTATGATGGTCTTCTACATTATAGGTATTGTCAATATGGATTCGCCATATGGTTCTGTAACACCTTCTTCTACACATTTGGGAAACTTTGCCTCAAACCTTTCAGGAGGTCAGATGTACGGACCTGGAGCACCCCTTGGAGGAGCACCTACAGCTGCTAACTTTAACAGACAGCATTTTTCCCCACTTAGTTTGTTGACTCCGTGTTCATCAGCATCAAATGGTGAGTACTGTATGTGTAATTCTGTTTGTTTCCTTTTTTTTCTCTTTCTTCTTACTGGTGCATGCTAGGCAAACACTCTACTGAGCTACAACCCCAACCCCTCTTGTATTGCTACATTGTTGATACAGAATGTCATTGAGCTATTAAAATCCCTTCATTGCCAGTTCTGAGAAGTTTTTGATACAAAAATTTTAAAACCTACAGTAAACTTGAAAGAATAGTTTAGGAAACACCATATTCTCTTCATTTAAACTTACCAGTTATTTTAAAGATTTTGTTAACATCTATTTCCCGTTTTCCTTGTTGAACCATTTGAAAGTTAAGATGTAGATAAGACATTTCAGACCTAAAACCATGTATCATGTAAGAATAAGGACTCTGTGTGTGTGTGTGTGTGTGTGTGTGTGTGTGTGTGTGTACCACTGAGTTACAAACCCCCTCCCCCTTCTTTTTTTATTTTTGAAACAGTATCTCATTAAGCTGGTGCACTGTCCTCAAACCTGTGATCCTCCTGTCTCTACCTCACAATCCTAGGATTGTAGGTGTGTCCCACTGTGTCTAGCTAGGGCATTTTCCTTTATAGCCACAATACCATTGCCAAATACATAATAGATTAATATTAATAAAGTAATAATCAGCTGGGAGTGGTGGCGCACGCTTGTAATTCCAGTACTTGGGAGGCTGAGATCAGAGGATCCGGGTTGGCGGCCAGCCTCAGCTACTTAGTGAGGCCCTCTGTAACTTAGTGAGACCCCGTTTCAAAATAAAGAATAAAAAATAGGGCTGGGGGTATAGCTCAGAGGTAGAATGCCCGTGAGTTCCATCCCCAGTACCACATATTAAAAAATTTTTAAAAATAAAGTAATAATCATATTATACATAGTTCATATTCAAATATTCCCAATTGTTTCAAAATCTTTTTTATAGAGTTCCCCCCTTAAGCCAGGATAAAAATACCATACCACTCTTCAACATAGGGACCACTTAAAGCTGGGCGTGGTGGCGCACACTTGTAATCCCAGTACTTGGGAGGCTGAGACTGGAGGATCCAGGTTTGCGGCCAGTCTCACTTAGTGAGGTCCTCTGCAACTTAGACCCTATTTCAAAATAAAGAATAAAAAATAGTGCTGGGTGTGTAGCTCAGAGGTAAAATGTCCCTGGGTTCAATCCCCAGTACCGAAAAAAAAAAAAAAGCATAGGGACCACTTAGGGCTCATTTAATTATATCTCAATCTGGTTTTTAAAAATAATTTTAAACTTGCAAAAATAGCACATTTTCCCAGGTTCACCAGTTTGTAACATGTTACCACATTTCTCTCCCCCTGCCATGTATTTGTCTGTATATAAAATTTTTTCCTGAATCAATTTATTTTATGTCTTTTTAAATTTTATTTTTCCTTAACTTTTTTCCCTGAGCTATGTTAGTTGCAGATATCAAGCTCTCTTACTCCTGCTTAATTTCCTAAAAATAAGCACATTTCTCTTTCACAACTATAGTACAGTGATCAAATTCAGCATATTACACATTAATACATTATTATTATCGAATATATAGTTCATATTTATATTTCATGAATAGTCCCAATAATACTTTTTTTTGGTACTGGGGATTGAACCCAAGGGCATTCTACCTCTGAGCTACACCCCTAGCCCTATAAAATGTCCTAGCTAGACAGAACCTGTGATCCTCCTGTCTCAACCTCCCAAGTAATGGGATTACAGGCGTGCACCACCACATACAACTTCCAGTAATTCATTTATGATTTTATTTCATCCTAGATTCAAATTAGGGTTGCCAGTTACATTTAATTCCCATATCTTTGTAATCTCAAACAATCTTTAACTATTCTCTCAGCTTTTCTTTATCTTTCTAAGAATGTTTTGAAGACCAAGGCCAATTGTTTGGAAGGATTCCCCCCACACACACACACACCTTCCTTCTAACATTTCTTCATGATTAAATTTAGGGTATGTTATCTCTCTCAGAATGAACGATGTCTCACACATGGTCTGTTTCTTGTGAGTCTCTTTTGTTTTGCTCTCCCATGCCTACTCTTCTTTATACTCTGATCTTGTATATGATCCACAAGTGGTTTACCTTCATAGTTGATTAAACTAGTTTTTCTCTCTTTGTCAATTGCCCCTTCTTGGATGAGGAATATGATTGGTTCAGCTCATATGTTTAGGTCAGGCCATCTCAGCCATGAATTTCTTACTATCCTAAGATGGATCATTCTTGGTTCAGATACCTGACCTTAGTCCAGCATACCTACAGGAAATAAGAGTCATCCGACCCAAGAATGGTAACAGCAGTGGCTAATTAGATGGCAGAATCTGTGAAGAGGCTAAATCTCTTGAATCAAGCAGGTCAGCAGTAAGCCTGTTCTGTTCATTTAAACCGTGTGGAAGGTTGTTACTTTGCTTTTTGTTTGGTTTTAGAAGGAAAAAGGGGAAATCAAACTCTCAGGGATGGATATAAGAACAGGTAGGGTTCACTTCTTCATCCTTCCTGAATTCCTGCCCTCCTTTAGGTCATGTTGTTCATTGTTCTGGGTTGGTTTTGTTTTTGTTTGTTTTTTAAGCAGATGAAAGTGTGACCTTTCAATATATAGTTTAAAAAAAAGAACACCAAAGTTTTAAGTTTTTCTTTTTACATGTTCTTGTATCTCTTGTAGTTTTCCTTAACATTTACAGAAATACTCTTTTTATGTTTAGTATTTTACTGAGTTTTGTCATCTTGTTTCCAGTTTTACTAATTATGCAATTGTTTCATACCTTTGGGTTCATTTTAGGATTTTAGGTTATAGCTTTCTTTCTGGTGTGTTTTTATTGCCTACAGGGATGTTGCTGGTCCATCTCTCTTTTATTTTTTTTATTTTTTTTTTT
>PVJS01028554.1:0-25425 GCA_004027185.1 Glis glis | reverse complement strand
CTACACCCCCGGCCCTATTTTTTTTTGTACTTTATTTTGAAACCGGGTCTCACGAAGTTGCAGAGGGCCTCACTAAGTAGAGAGAGAGAGAGAGAGAGGGAGGGAGGGAGAGAGAGAGAGCTGAGGCTGGCCGCGAACCCGGATCCTCCAGTCTCCGCCTCCCAAAGTACTGGGATTACAAGCGTGTGCCACCACGCCTGGCTCCAGCCCTATTTTTCTTAATTTGGAAATAGGGCCTCACTAAGATGCTGAGGCTGCCTTTGAACCTGCAATCCTCCTGTCTCAGCCTCCCAAGTACTGGGATTACAGGTGTCCGCCACCATGCCTGACTATATTCTTTATTATGTTATAGTAATAGAAGTCTAGATTCCTAGTTATATAACACTAATAATCAGGGACGCTCATTAAACTATGCCTTAGTGAAAATCATTCCCCAGTATCCATAGGGAGTTGGTTCCAGGACCAAGTTTGGGAGTTCAAGGAAATGTTTTGAAATCTAGGACCCTCCAAACTTCAAATTTTTGAAATTTGTCCCCAAATCCAAAGATTCTCATCCCTTATATGTAAAATAGCATAGTATTTTATGTGCATAACTTAGGCACATCCTCCTGTATACTTTAAAATATCTCTAGATTATTTAAAATCTAGAAATATCTAAAATCTTTATAACATCTTTAGATTATTTATAACACCTAATACAATGTAAATACGATGTAAGTAGCCATTACCCTGTACTGTTTAGGGAACAGTGAGAAGCCCCAACATGTTCAGTATAAATGCATTTTTTTCTGAATGTTTTTGATCTGCAGTTGGTTGAATCCATGAATGCAGAACCTGTTGATAGAGGGCTGACTATATTTCACAGTGTGGGTCAGCTGTAACCCACTCAATCTTAAGAACTAGGAGATGGGGGACTCTCATATACATGAAATACAGGAACTGGAAAGATTTCAGGACAGCTTTCTAGGCAGGTTGGTGTCTTTACTTCTTGGTAGGTGTTGCTTTTTGCCATCAAGACTGTCCTTGTGAAAGTATATGCTGATGGGGATACCAGAACCTGAAGTCAGTAAATGAACTACTCTACAAGCATAGTTATGGCAAAATCAGTAAGAAACAAATTGCCTTGACAGATAATGCTTTTCTTGGTCTCTTGGTAAACATGGCATCGTCTTCAGGGAGGCCTCATCTGCAGGATGATGCCATATTTTTCATGAGACCCTGTCTCAAAAATTCTTAAAAAGGGGGGGGGGGCTGATGTAAATATGGCATCATCTGCCTGGTTCATGAGACCTATACTGTTGAAAATGTCTCAAAGAAGCAAATAACCTCCTGTGGCCCCTCAAGTTATCTTCTCCACGAGGTGGAATGTGGAAAAAGACCCCACCCGTTTTGTAGCAGGTGGAGATGCTGGCAACAGGGAAGACCAGACCAACAGGCTCACCAGAAGGATGAACTACGGTGTCTACCGTGGATTTTTGTAATCTGGTCAGTCAATCAACAGTGCCTGCTCTTGAAAAACATACAAGACTGCGCTCTGCTCATATATGATATTCAGCTCCTGAGTTACTGACCTCGACATTCCAGGGCTCATCACCTAAAGTCCCATCTCAATTCTAAATCCCCAGGAGAGCACATTTCAAGTGTCTCTCCCACCCTTATCGGAATCCTATTTCAGTCTATACAGGCCTTAAGTGCTGAAGGAGGGAAAACTGGTCCTTCAGGAAATGCAGAGGACCTCAGGAAGCAGAGCCAGGTACAGACTTTTTCCTGCTAGCTGACCCTGAACTCAGTAATAACGAGAACTAGAGGGATCCTTCAGACCAAAAAAAAAAAAAAAAAAAAGGCTCAGCAACAGGCTCACCATGAAGGACAAGCTTTTGAAATATGCAGGAAAAAAAATGTTTTCTGGCAATAGGGATGGATTGATCAGGCCATAGTATTAAAACAATAAGAAATATAACCAGGTGTGGTGGTGAACAACTGTAATCCCAGCTACTCGGGAGGCTAAGGCAGGAGGTTCACAAGTTTAAGGTTGAGGCCAGCCTGGGAAACAGCAAGACCCTGTCTCAAAGTACAAAATCTTAAAAGGGCTGGGGATATAGTTCCCAGCCCTTTTATGGGCTATATAGTGAGCAATCCTCACTACTGCCAAGGTGTGGGGGGGGGTCTGAAGTTCTTGTATGTTTGTATCTTTAACCCCCAGTTTGCAAAATTGTATGAATAAAAGATACAGAAATTATCTTAATGTTATTGCACCAAAAAATGTAATTAATAGTATGCTAGCTTACATAGAATATTTACAAGTTTCTGTTGACCTTAGTAAATATTATAAAGCAGTGATGATAAAAAAATAAGTAAATATGGTTGTGATATATTGAGCTGAAAACAAGCTTTGTGTGTCAGCTTTCCATCACTGTAACAAAATACCTAAGATAATCAAGTAAGGGACAAGTTTTATTTTAGTTCCTGGTTTCAGTCCGTGTGGTTCTGTGGCTTTGGGCCTGTGACACACAGTGCATTATGAGGGAACAGGTGGCAGAGGTGATCTGTTCACCTGTGGCAACCAGGAAGCAGAGTGACAGGAAGGGGCTGGGGTTACAATTTATCTCCTCCAAGGGAGCACCCCCAATGACCTAACTTCCTCCCACTAGGCCCTACCAACAATTCCCAATGGTGCCACAGGCTGGCGACCAAGCATTTAACATAGAGTTTTGGGGGGACACTGAAGATCAAAACTACAAGTTTTGTCAGTCAGATTACTGTCAGGATAATAAATTTATGCTTTGTGAATTTCTAAATTTTTATAATTTTTCCTCTGAAATGCCTAAATATTTTTGTCCAACATAGATCACTAAACAAATCTTATTTAGGCCAGAAGTTACAAAGTGGCCGAGGGTAGGCTGGGGCATTGGCAACATCAGATGTTAGGAAACATGGATTCAAATCTGTTTGGAGAAACATCTAGGGATAAAAACCTAATATAATCATGGTTGTAATCTCTTTCTGCCTCATACACATACCCACACACATTTTAAATGAGACCTCTTAACATACGACCTTGCTGGGCATGGTGGCACCTCCTATAATCCCAGTACTTGGGAGGCTGAGACAAAAGGATTGCATGTTAGAAGCCAGGCTCGGCAACTTAATGAGGCCCTCAGAAACATAGTCAAATCCTGTTTCAAAAAAAAAAAAATTGGCCTGGGGGTGTAGTTCAGAGATAGAATGCCCCTGGGTTCAATCCCATCCCCCAAAACAAAAACAAACCACATGACCCACCTAAGTGGGTTTTGTAACCTGAAAAGTATGGGCAGAGGCTAAAAGACTTCCAAAAAACTATGGAAGGTATGCCAAACAGCTGCTACAGATAACTGATCTATCTACGAAGAAACATTATAGCTGGACAACAATAACACTACACAACTTTCAGAGATTAACAGGGCTTTGATGTTAGTTTAAATCTATAGGTTTTAACTGCATCCAAGTTTACCTTTTCAAAAGTGGCATCCTGTCTCTTAAGGAATCATGCATTGTGTGTGTGTGGTCATGGGGACTGAAGCCAGGGGTGTTCTACTTCTGAGCTACACCCCCAGCCCTTTTTTAATTTTTTTGTTTTGAAACAGGGTCTCACTAGGTTGCTGAGAATCTATGTTGCTGAGGCTGGCCACGAACCTGCAATTCTCTTGTCTCAGCCTCTAGAGTACTGGGAAAACAAAAAATAAAAAGGGCTGGTGGTATAGCTTGGAGGAAGACTGCCTCTGGCTTCAATCCCCAGTAACACACACACACACAGACACACACACAGCAGCTGGAGGTGTACTACTGAGGTAGAATGCCCTGGGTTTAACCCCCCAAAAAGGAAATCAATCAGTATGAAACATAAACACTGTAGGATTTTGTAGGAGTAACAATTACCTTGTGACACTTCACAGAAGGTAAGATGTAGCAGTGTTGGAATACCAGTTAATCATTTCTGTTCTAGAATTTTATCAAGGTTTTAGTAAATGAAACCCTGTTCCTTAGAATGTAGGGACTTAAAAAAGGAATTAAAAACTTGAATTTGAGAAAATTATAAAACTGGTAATTAGGGATAGTGAATTCTATTTACATAAAACCAGGTATCTCCAACATGTCTAATTCACAACCTGAAGTTTCTACTGATGCCCTCCTCTCTATAAAATGTATCAGCCATGACTAATTGGGATTGTAAATAATCAAAGGGGCAGTGTGTTGTATCAAGTTCCAAATGCTGATAGAAAGAGTTAAAAGACTGGAGTTTTAGGTCAATAGGGTAGCTGTGAGCCGGGCATGGTGGTGCACACTTGTAATCCCAGTACTTGGGAGGCTGAGACGAGGATCGCAGGTTCACCACCAGCCTCAGCTACTTAGTGAGGCCCTCTGCAACTTAGTGAGACCCTGCTTCAAAATAAAGAATAAAAAAATAGAGCTGGGGGTGTAGCTTGGAGGTAGAATGCCCCTGGGTTCAATCCCTGGTACCCAAAAAAAAAAAAAAAAAAATAGGGTAGCTGTATCCCAGAGTGAAGTAAATGCTAATAGGAAACAGTAAACTTCTACTGTTTACAAGGACAAAACTGCTAATGAAGTACAACAGTCAAGGTCAACGTGTGAAGACATGCCATCTAAGTCTCTCTCAGTGCTTTCAATATGGATGCTTGAAGTTTTATCCCAGGAGAGGATCTGATGATATGACATAAGTCAGAGAAACAGGTTTCATTTTACCATTCTATAGAACAGGGGCTGGTAAACTTTTTTTTTAAAAAAAGGGCCAGACAACAAATATGTTAAGTTTTACAGGTCACATTATTCAGTCTCTGTTGCTTTTCTTTTTTTTTACAATCCTTTACTAAATATAAAAATCGTTCTTAGCACACTGGCTATACAGAAAAAAAAGCAGGCTGCTTTTCAAATCAGGCCAGTCTGCAGACCCCAATATAAAAGAACAGCAGTCCTCAACTACTAACCCTCCCAAACACAATCCCTCTCCTTCTTGCAACTTTAAATGATTTCAGATAGAACAGGAATTACAGCTTCAAAGGACTGTATGGAGAAGTGATCTAATCTAACTTCTCAAATGGGGGGCTGACGGCTCAGAAGGCCCAGGTGACTTTCTGACACAACAGAAGACAAATGTGCACCTTCCTTCTTCCATTTCTAGAATGCTAACTCAAACCAGGGGATTCCCTTTAGAATAAAGTAAGTATACTGGAGTTTTATTACATTCGCAGCTTAGAGTATTTGTTCTGCCAGATACTTTTTTACACACTCTTTTGTCATGTTCAGAAATTTACACTGACATAAGAATCATGAAAAACTTATAACTTTTAATTAATATCGGGCTAGCATGAGGTATAGGAGGCTCAGATTCTGTGCAGCGAGGTGGGCCAGGTGGGCTTCTGAGTGGAAGCCGGAGCAGGCGGCCAGGTGGTGTGGAACAGCGCAGGACAGTGAAGATCCCAGAGAGCGGAGCAAGTGCAGCCAGCACTCGAGCGTCTCTCCAGTCCTAAAACAGCACGGGCTACCACACAGATGCCTCAGAGGAAGAGTCCAATCCTGTCTACCTAAAACCAAGCCTGTCACTGTAACATTGAATTAGGAAATGCTTCAGTGCCACTTCCTAGAGATAGTTATATGTCAAAAGAGCATTCTTATTTTTCTTGAAATGGTAAAACTAAAGCTTATTCTTTGTATCTGAGTTACTATTTGTTTCCTGCAAGCATTTCTGATTAAAATCCTACTTGTATTATAAATGAAGAAGTTTTGAAACAAAAAGATATAGTCAGATATTCGAAACTTTCCTTAAACTTAGAACATGAACTTTAAAACTACTTCAGAGAACAAGTTTATCACTCCGTACCACAAAATCCTTTCATGGGTGTCAATTCTGTATATAAGGTTTGAAACCACTCGGACCTTTTAAAATACACAAAATAAAAATGTATACAATAGCCGGGCGTGGTGGCGCACGCTTGTAATCCCAGTACTTTGGGAGGCGGAGACTGGAGGATCCAGGTTCGTGGCCAGCCTCAGCTCGCGCTCTCTCTCTCTCTCTCTCTCTCTCTCTCTCTCTCTCTCCCCCCCTGTCTCTCTCTCTCTCTCTCTCTACTTAGTGAGGCCCTCCGCAACTTCGTGAGACCCGATTTCAAAATAAAGTATAAAAAATAGGGCCAGGGGTGTAGCTCGGAGGTAGAACGCCCCTGGATTCAATCTCCAGTACCGCAAAAAAAAAAAATGTATAAAATATTACCGCTGATAAATCATGTATCATCCAGCTTAAGAAATGACATCACATACCAACTCCTGAAATATCACAATTCCATCAAGTACAGATTTGCAAAAATTTTCATTTTAGACATGAGTTAGCATGTTTTCTCTACATCATGTCCTCACAGGTAAGAAGAAACTGACTTCAAGATTTAAAAAAAAAGCATGTTTTCTTCCATTAGAGAAGATTAAAGAAAAAAAATCACTTCTTAATGATTCATATGCCACTCCTGTCTTCCTTTTATTCTACTGTATTTAAAAACTGCTCCTCCTGAAGTTTCAATTTAAAGTCCTCTCTGATTCTTTCCAGCAACTCTGGTTTGAAAATAACATCCAATGCAGTCATTGCCAGAGCTTTGGCTGTACGCAAAGTGTAGAATTGAGCTTCTTGTGATCCTGAAAGGTAGGGAAAATAAATTACTTTCATATTTATTACAATCAATTTATTAATTCCTCGGGTTACCTCTCAATATCTAAACTGCCTTTCCAACTGCCCAGCACAATACTGTATTTTTGGAGGTGATGTCAGGTAGTGAAATATGAGGCAAAACTAAATAGTTAGAAAGGCAGCTACTATTGGAAAAGAAAGCGCACACACACCTGCCCATTCACATGTAACAACACTTGCCTGCAGCTTCTGTGTACTCTTCAGTATGGTTCAAGGCATTAGATCCAATGTAAAAATAGGGATGAATTCCAGGAACCACAAAAGTGACATTTCCAAAATCAGTAGATCCTTGGAACACACAAATAAAAACATATTTGGTTAAATACTTCCGGGCATGGTGGCGCACGCTTGTAATCCCAGTACTTGGGAGGCGGAGACCGGAGGATCCAGGTTCGCGGCCAGCCTCAGCTACTTAGTGAGGCCCTCTGCAACTTCGTGAGACCCGGTTTCAAAAAGGATAAAAAATAGGGCCGGGGGTGTAGCTCGGAGGTAGAATGCCCCTGGGTTCAATCCCCAGTACCACAAAAAAAAAAAAAAAAAAGAAGTGCTTCCTGGAGAGCTGGCCACAGCTCATGTGCTCACCACCTCCCCTTCTACCCCGCCAGTCCCCACAGCCCTCCCCTACCCAAGGCTCCTCACACCCACCCTGCCAGCAGCCCCGCGAGCCTCCCAACTGCGGCCTGCTCCCCCCGCCCCGTGAACTCTGAGAGCCCCGGACTCTGTCTCTCTTGGGGGCACAGCCTCTTGTATCTGACTACAAAACATGACTTATTCAAGATTCAGTTCCAGGCCCTTTCTTCTTTCTCAAGATTCTGTCCGTAAGTATTGCCTCAAATAACCACTAACAAGCTGGGCGCGATGGCGCATGCTTGTAATCCCAGTACTCGGGAGGCTGAGGCAGGAGGATCACAGGTGCGAAGCCAGCCTCAGCAGCTTAGTGAGACCCTGTTTCCAAATAAAATATAAAATCAGACTGGGGGTGTAGCTCGAGGTAGAAGGCCCCTGGGTTCCATCCCCAGTACCACACACATACAAAAAATGTAAAAAAATAACCACTAACTCAAAATTTAGTCTCATCTAAGTTCTCTGCTTGAATGTCCAATTGTCAAGCTGAGACCTCTTCTTGGATGTCTTTAAGGTAGACCAAATTTAACATATCCAAAGTCAGACCATGAGCCTCCTGTTCTACTTCATCCACATGTCAATAATACCTCCCAAATACCTCAGGATCTTAACCTCTCACCACTATCACCACCACTTGTCCCAAATCAGTCTATACTATCTTGCCTGGACTAATAATAGTCGCCTAATTGGTCTAATAGCATCTACTGTTTGTCAACTTTTTTTTCAATCTTAATTTGGTCTGACTACATTTACCTTTCTAACCTGATCTCATACCACACTCCACTTATCCTCTGCACCCCAGCCACTCTGGACACCCACCATGATCTGCCCCGTCACAGGACCTTTGTACATGCTGCCCCTCTTCACCTATTTCACTCTTTCCCTTCAGAAAGTATGTCAAGCATCATTTCCTCAGGGAAACCTGACTTCACCTCCCTGGTAAGCTCAAATTCCTCTAGCAGAGGTTCTCACAGTATTGCATTACTATGCTTTATAGCACTTTCCAGTTTTAGTTTTCCATTTGTTGGATAATTTGATTAATGTCTTTTAAAACTAGATTATGACGCTTTATAAGGCAAGAATTGGTATTTTAAATCACCATGTATCTAGCATCTAGCCTCTCACATGACTGACACTAACATTCACTAAATAAATCATAGTAAAAACAAAGTCTTATGTGCATTCAATGGATATTAACTGACCGTTTATTATCTGTCAAGCACTGTCCCTAGCAAAGTTAGACTACACAAGAATGAGTAGTGCGAAGTACGGTGGCACATGCCTGTAATCCCAGCACTTGGGAGGTTGAGACAGGAGGATTGCAGGTTTGAGGCCAGCCTCAGTAACTTAGCAAGGTACTCAGTAACTTAGTAAGATCCTGTTCCAAAATAAAAAAATAAAGTAAAATAAAATAGGGCTGGGAGTGTATCTCGGAGGTAGAATGCCCCTGGGTTCAATTCCCAGTACCAAAAAGAAAAAAAAAATGAGCTGGGCATGGTGGCACATGCTTATAATCCCAGTACTTGGGTGAGGGTCCTCCATAATTTAGTGAGACCCTGTTTCAAAATAAAGAATAAAGCCGGGCGTGGTGGCGCACGCTTGTAATCCCAGTACTTTGGGAGGCGGAGACCAGAGGATCCGGGTTCGCGGCCAGCCTCAGCTCTCTCTCTCTCTCTCTACTTAGTGAGGCCCTCCACAACTTCATGAGACCCGGTTTCAAAATAAATATAAAAAATAGGGTCGGGGGTGTAGCGCGGAGGTAGAACGCCCCTGGGTTCAATCCCTGGTACCGCAAAAATAAAAAAAAATAAAAAAATAGGACTGGGGGTGTAGCTTGGAGGTAGAATGCCCCTGGGTTCAATCCCCAGTACCAATAAATAAATAAATAAATGAAAGAGTGGCAAAGAAATGAAAGCAAAATATGTAACAACAGCTAACATTCATCTGGAATTACCATGTTCCAAAAATAATTCATTCTAAGCGCTTCATATAAATTCTCATTAACATTTTGAAGAGTTCTCATTTCACACAGGAAGAAACCAAGAGTTATAAACATTAAATCACGTGCCCATAGCCTCACAGTTACTAGTTATATGGTAAAGGCAGGCTAAGGCCAGGTTTTGAGGCTCTGTAAGAATGTACGGCTTCAGAAAAAAATAATCACTAAGCACTTAACAGTGCCAGAAACGGCTCCAGACACCGAGGATACATGGTGATGTTATACCAGTGAGCAAGACACACAAAAGCCTGCTGTGTATTTTAAGATCTTACTTGTGGAGCTAGACCCTAGAACTTGCCAATCATACCCAAATTATAGCCACTTTATTCTACTGTTTTATCCTAATTATATAAAACCCAGTCCTTGGATAGACCTGACCATGTGTCTTTCCTCCTACAGCTACACTGCAGAAACATGCTTGGGTAAAAGTACAGGACCATAAAGATGGCCCTGTGTCTTTAATGCTGAGCTGAGTTCTTGGTGCTATTCAGAGAAAACACACACAGACACAGAGACAGACAGACGCCCCCTCTGCCGTCCCTGGCCAGCTCCTCTCAGTGGCAATTCTCTTTCAGCCCTCGGGCCCACCACCTCAAGCTTACCATGAGCTACCAACAAATTCCCAGGAAGGGCATCTCTGAACTCCTGCCCTCCTTCTACACTTACCTCTATCCACTTTTCTCTCGTTCCTTTAAAACTCTTTTCTATGTTTGCATCCACTCTATCTCTCTTTAAAGCTAACTTTCTTGAAAAAGAAGAGTCTTCACTTGCTATGTCTACTATCTCACCTGTCAATCTGGTCTCACCAGCTTCTCATTATTTTCTTCCAGACCATCCATGAGTTTCTACTTGCTGGTGCAATGGATGCTAGAACATATTTATCTTGCTCAATCTTTATAAAACCCGACATGATTTATTCTTCCTTCTCTTCTAGAAGTTTTCTTCTTTGCTTCCATGACTTTACTCTCTCATGATTTTCTGGCTTTCTCTGGCCACTATGTCTCCTTTTCTAGAGCCTCTCCTTTGCCCATCAAATGCTGATGATCCCAGTGTTTCATCTTTGGGACTCTTCTCTATGTACTTGGACAACTGTATTAACACCTATGTCTTCAATTACCTCCCATACACTGACAAATCTAAATCTTCAATCTAGATGTCTTTTGGGGTTCCAGATTGAACAGGTTACTGAATGGTTCCACTTAAAAATTCTATAATCAACTCACCTACATGCTAATAATTTATACCAACCCACTAGCCTTCCAACTGCTCTTTCTCTTCAACTCCTTATCTAAATGAATGATACTGCCACTTCACTTTTATCACCAAGTCCTTTGGGTCTACTTCTCCAACATCTATTTTTATATTTCATGAGATACATCTCTGACTTGCAAATGTAACAATATGCTTATAAAAGGAAAAAAATTCTTCAATAACCTCAAGTATGATTAAATTCTAATAGTTACTACTCTTCAGAATCTGAACATACCCTAGATAATTATGTACTTACTAACCTGCTTACTGTGATAACTGAGGATAAATTAAAATTCTAGTTCCCATTTTAGTATTTAACAAACTTAAAACACTAGAAATATTTAGAAAATAGACCAAAAAGTATGTTGGCTATTTGTAAAAATCTGCTAATCTGGCATTCTACACTCATGGAAGAGTTCATTCGTTTCTTTCCCCTAACCATAAGTTTGTGAAAATATCATCAAAAACAGCAGCAGTACTTTCCTACCTCTAAAACCTTTAACCAAAGTTGGCATTTCTCTCCCTCAAACAGCTCAATATGTAATAAAAAGACTGAATTACCTGAAGGGACAGTCAACATTTTATCTTCTGAAATGAATTCGATTCCCAGCTTTTCCCCATTCTCCATGTAAGCTTTCCACAGGCTCTTGTTGGGAAGAACATTGTAATAATCATGTGCTCCACCTTTAATTTCTACCTAATAAAAAATTACAAAATAAAATTTGAAATAAAAAACTCAAATTCACTAGTTTTCAAACCAGTGATGGTTCGCTAATAGGAAGAGGTTTTAAGAGGGAGCACTTTCCCATCCAAATATAAACTTTCAAATTTCTTACCTTAAAAAATATTTGTTCTATAATCAGAATTCCTAAGATCCTATCTCCTTTATGTTACATATGCACCATGTCACACAATGTCACCAAGCTCTACACTAGCCAGCAAGTGTCCACTTCAGTCACCTGAAAAGGGTAGAGGGAGGGCCCAGAAATTTCCATTTTAGCCAGCACTCAAGTAATCCTGACACAGGTGGTCCAAAAACCACACTGAGGAACGCTGCCCTAGGTTCCAATCTCCAGAAGAAAGAAATTAAGCTTTACTAATCCTCAACATACAAAATGACACTGACACCTCTGCCTGGCCTGAAAAATTCCCCTGTGAGAAATAGAGAAGCTTCAAAATGAGGAAGGTGATGACGGCCCTCGACTAAGTCTATAAAGGCACGGAAGTAGTTTATGTGTGCCCAGTTAAGTGGATTTATAGACTTAGTTCTGATTAAATAAAAATGGGCACTATTTCCTTAAACTAAATACCCAAAATTTTAGCAAATGCCAATTATAAAATAGCAAAGATCACATTTCTTCTATTGGTAAGATCTAAGGTACAATGACAACCCAGTCAAATTTTACAAGTCAGCCAAAATATAAGAAATTATTAAAAGACTATTTAAATATAGATGTAAATCCAATAACAATAAACCTTACCTGAAGGGAATGTTGTATACTTTGAGATATTAGCTAATGATAATAGTTCATGTGTGTATTTTATTTTATTTTATTTATTTATTTATTTATTTATTTATTTATTTATTTATTTATTTATTTTGCGGTACTGGGGATGGAACCCAGGGACATTCTACCTCTGAGCTACACCCCCAGCCCTGTTTTTTATTCTTTATTTTAAAACAGGGTCTCACTAAGTTGCAGAGGACCTCACTAAGTTGCTGAGGCTGGCTGCGAACCCGGATCCTCTGGTCTCAGCCTCCCAAGTACTGGGATTACAAGCGTGTGCCACCATACCCGGCTTGTGTGTATTTTATAAACAAACATTTAAAACACTTATAAATAAGTAAGGGAACAAAAGCTTAGTTTTGTACTGCCCCAGGCTGTGGATACTTTACAGTTATGCACTAAATCTATACCTATCTTCTCTAATGGCACATGAGGCTACATCCTTGGTCCTACAATTATCCACGTATTTATCTTTTCACCACAACACAACATGAACTTTTACATTCTTCTCTGGTCTACAGGCTTCCAGGAAATCCTCCAATTATCAGCCCAAGGCCATTTCTTTCCTGCCTTAGATTCTTCCTGACACTCACTACCCACACTACTCTTAGGACACTTAACAAACACCATCTTAGAGTTAGTGCTACTTTGAGACACTGCTACTATGTGAATAAATCTTACACTGCCAGCCAGAAATGGTGGTGCACACCTGTAATCCCAGTACTTGGGAGGCTGAGATAAGAAGATCACAGGTTCAAGGCCAGTGCATGGTAACTTAGAGACCCTGTTTCAAAATAAAAAATAAAAAAGGCTGGGAGTGTGGTTCAGTGGTAGAACACCCCTGAATTCAATCCTCAGGACCCCCCCACACTCAAAATCATACATCACTAGATTAATAAGGACAGAAAAAAACAAAAGTAATGTATATAAATGCTAGGCTCTAACCTCTTCCAAACATTATTTCATTTACTTCTCAGAAGAACCCTAAGATAGACTACATTATTATTCCAATTTTGCAAAAAGGCAGGGGATTCCAGCGCAGCCGTATCCAAATCACTCTATTACAACATAAGGTGGCCTGTCACCTTCTCTATCACAGACACTGAGTAAAATATGTAAGAATTAAAAGCTTCCACATTAACTATTCAACCGACTCACTTGGCAAATTCAAGATATCACCAGTGAGTGCAAGGCCTGAGTTTGATCCCCAGCACCAAAAACAACAAAACCATCACCAAAAAAAATTTAAAAAAAGAGGCAAGTTAGGTTTCAATCTAACTCAATATAAACAGCCCAAGCCCATATACTTCTGATTATAATTAACTCTGAAAAGTTCTTACTGTGCACCCTGTAGCCAAAGCTGCAGCTCTGAAGCAATCTTCTGCCTTTTTGGTCAAAACTTGAAGTTCTTTCATTGAGGGTGCACGGAAGTAATAGATTAATTCAGAATAAGAGGGAATGATATTGGGTTTTACACCACCATTTTTTATTATACCTATAAAAAGAACCAAATTACTGGAATTAAGCTTGGTGATCATTTCTCTAAGTTTAAATATATGCCTAAAGCTTTTCAGCCATATATACATAAAGAAAAATAATTTAAACTTATTTGTTTCACTTAATACCAAGCAAAGATTATGAGAGATTGTACAACATAAGTTTCTTTAGAGAGGGTGACATTTTCTAGCTAATAGAAAAAACACTCATCTATATATACTTTATTCTAAGATAGCTATACAATGTTAAGAAACTATGATCTAGGGGGCTGGGGGTGTAGCCTAGTAGCAGAGTACTTGTCCAGCATGCACAAGGCCCTGAGTTCAATACCCGGGGCGGGGAAATATACATACATACATATGTATATGTATATGTATATATATAGTATGTGTGTATATATACATACACACACATACATATATATTCTAGATTATAAAGAAACCATTAGAAATTATGTAACTATGAAAAATTCAGTGATATTTTAGGCTTTCTGAGGAAAACTTTTCGTTTCAGTAGGCTTTACTACTGTTGTACAGTTTAATAAACGTCACATTAAAAAAAGAAGAAACCAATAGTATGAGGTTCTATAATCACCCTTACACTTCAAGAATCCCATGACTGTTTTAAATGGTGTTTAGCTCTGGGAAAATAATTTCATACCAAGAAGAAACTAAAGATTACTAAAATTATTATCAAAGATTACTAAATACTATAAAGTGTCAAAACAAACACATTTATTTGGAACCACACAAAATAAAGATTTAACCAAAGTAGCCAGGCGTGGTGGCGCACGCTTGTAATCCCAGTACTTTGGGAGGCGGAGACCAGAGGATCTGGGTTCGCGAGCTCTCTCTCTCTCTCTCTCTCTCTCTCTCTCTCTCTACCTAGTGAGGCCCTCCGCAACTTCGTGAGACCCAGTTTCAAAATAAAAGTCTAAAAAAATAGTGCCGGGGGTGTAGCACGGAGGTAGAACGCCCCTGGGTTCAATCTCCAGTACCGCAAAAAAAAAAAAAAAAGATTTAACCAAAGTAATAACTAAAATAGATGTATAAAACCTAATTTTATAGGACTGTCTTAAAAAATATTTCTATTCTGAAAAAAATTCATTTCCTTTTTTAAAAGAAAGTAAGGCAGGAAATGGGTAAAAGTGCAATTACAAACTGTAAAAATCAGGTATTAAAGTGCAATAATGCCAGGTGTGGTGGTGCACGCTTATATATAATCCCAGTAGTTGGGAGGCTGAGACAGGAGGGTTGGAGGTTCACAGCTAGCCTCAGCAATATAGTGAGGCCCTCTACAACTTAGTGAGACCGTTTCAAAATAACGAATAAAATAGGGCTGGGGTGTAGCTCAGAGATAGAATGCCCCTGGGTTCAATCCCCAGTACCATAAAAATAAACAAATAAAATAAAATGTAATGATTTCCTAAGTAAAAAGGAAATAAACTAAAATATAAATTTGTACCTTTGAAATAATACTTTATATTATGGTGAGACAAATAATTTTAAAAGATGTTACTCAGGATTTAACAGTCCTTGAGTAAGTAAATTTTGTAATCATTACACCCTTTTTTTTTTTTTTTTTGCAGTACCAGGGATCCTGGCCCTTTTTTTATCCTTTATTTTGAAACCGGGTCTCACGAAGTTGCAGAGGGCCTCACTAAGTAGCTGAGGCTGGCCACGAACCTAGATCCTCCGGTCTCCGCCTCCCAAGTACTGGGATTACAAGGATGCGCCACCACACCCGGCTCATTACACCCTTTTTTAAGTAAAGGAAATGATAAAATTTTGTTAACATTAAGAGACAAAGGGGCCAGGCGTGGTGGTGCACACCTGTAATCCCAGAACTTGGGAGGTTGAGACTGGAGGATCCCAGGTTTGAGGACAATCTCAGCAAGTATTGAGACTCTCATCAACCTAGTGAGACCCTGTCTCCAAATAAAAATAAAATAGGGCTGGGGGTGTAGCTCAGAGGTAGAATGCCCCTGGGTTCAATCCCTAGTGCCACACAAAAAAAAAAGGGGGGGGGGAGAGTCAGTGGGATAATCGGAAAATCAAGTGCCAACTTTCAAACACTAACAGAAAGAACACAGTTCCCTACATAAAACCTTTATCTCTATTATTCAAATATGACCATTCCATTTATGTATAATAGCAGTAACTATCTTCCTACCCACATATAAACATCCTAGTATCCTGTCACATGAATTCCTAAAAATATATTTAACAATTTTAGAATATTCACAGAAAGCACATACAATATTTCCAAATGTTCTTTTAAAAAAATCAAACATTAAATAATTAAACTGCACTGAAATATGTTAAGCACAACCTATTATACAAAGTATTTGACATTCATACCATGAACTCTCCAGGTTGGCTTCATTTGCTGTCTTAACACAGACAGATTGTTGTAGGCGAGAACAGCAGCATCTAAGGCATTTACTCCTTCCCAGGGGTAAGCAGCAGCATGAGATGCTTTTCCATAGTATTTCACAGTCACACTAGGAAATAAAAAGTCATTGGAAATTACCTTCTCCAGTATCACTGAAGTGAGAAAATCCAAGTAGTTAGAATTACCTATTATTCAGCCGGGCGTGGTGGCGCATGTTTGTAATCCCAGTACTTGGGAGGCTGAGACAGGAGGATCCAGGTTCGTGGCCAGCCTCAGCTACTTAGTGAGGCCCTCAGCAACTTAGTGAGACCCTGTTTCAAATAAAGGAATAAAATAGGGCTGGGGGTATAGCTCAAAGGTAGAATGTCCCTGGGTTCCATCCCCAGTACCACACACACAAAAAAAGAATTACCTATTATTCAAAATTAATTCACACTGCTAGAATTATTATTTGTAAATCATTTTGTATAATTAGTAGGCTTATTTATTACAGCACTTTGATTTAGTTACAATTTATTATGTAACACAGTACCTAACACAAAGAATTACAAATAAAGAGAGAAAGAAAACTTTGCTTGTTCAACCCCTGCAGATTAAATTTGTACACAATTCAAACAAACATGCAATACCGAATTAGGTGCTGCAATTACAAAAACTAGGTCCTGCCTCCTTTTACACTGCATTGTTTGTTTTTTGGTACTGGGAATTGAACCCAGGGGCTTTCTACCTCCGAGCTACACCCCCAGCCCTTTTCGTTTTTTGTTTTGAAACAGGGTCTTGCCAGGTTGGGGAGAGTCTCTTTCTATGTTGCTGAGGCTGTCCTCAAACCTGAGAGCCTCCTGTCTCAGCCTCCCAAGTAATGGTATTACAGGCATGCACTACCACACCAGGCTCTACACTGCATTGTAATAACTCTACATCAAAAGTCTGCAAAAAACTCAGATAATCCTGTCTGAAGAGGGTAAAGGTCAGGGAAAAACTAAAGAAGGTAGCATCTGGGTTAAGACAACCTCTGAAAATCAGATATTCACAATGGTATAATGAGATACCCAAGCATTATTTCAGTTGTTCCTGACCAATAACTTGTTTCAAAATACCTATATCACAAATATTTTTATTTAAACTAATGATTATTATATTTTTCCCAGTACTTGGGATTGAACCCGGGCCTTGTGCATGCTAGGCAGGTACTCCACCACTGAGCTATATTCCCAGCCCTAATATCTTAAAATTTTATAATTATTGTTACTCTACTCCATAATTAATTCTCATATCCTCAGACTGAATTAAACAACTACTTATAATTAACATTATAACTGACTGACTTGCTTAACTAACACTTTTAAGCCTAATTTATTAGCAGTGATCATATTTAGATTATTGAAAAACCACTCTGAGCCAGGCGCACACGCTTGTAATCCCAGTCCTTGGGAGGCTGAGACAGGAGGATAGCAGGTTCGCAGTCAGCCTCAGCAACTGAGTGAGGACTTCCACAACTCAGTGAAACCCTGTTTCAAAATAAAAAATAAAATAGGGCTGGGGGTGTAGCCTGGAGGTAGAATGCCCCTGGGTTCAATTCCCACAGGCACGAAAAAAAACCACTCTGGGCTTATTTTTTTAAATGGGCTAGATTCAGAAGTTCTCAGAAACCTTCATATTTCTTGAGTGATTATATTATGTTTACAGAACAAAAACATGTAAAAGCATCCAAACATATTTATAAGATTTCAGAATACTTAAGGCTGGGCGTGGTGGTGCACACTTGTAATCCCAGTACTTTGGGAGGCAGAGACCGGAGGATCCAGGTTCGCGGCCAGCCTCAGCTCTCTCTCCCTCTCTCTCCCTCTCTCTCTACTTAGTGTGGCCCTCTGCAACTTCGTGAGACCCAGTTTCAAAATAAAGTAGAAGATTTCAGAATACTTATTACCTTGATATACATCTTATCATCACTTTGAAACTAGAATTTCATCAAAACTGGTAATATTGGCCGGGCGTGGTGGCGCACGCTTGTAATCCCAGTACTGTGGGAGGAGGAGACCGGAGGATCCGGGTTCGTGGCCAGTCTCAGCTCTCTCTCTCTCTCTCTCCCTCTCTACTTAGTGAGGCCCTCCGCAACTTCATGAGACCCAGTTTCAAAATAAAGTATAAAAAATAGGGCCGGGGGTGTAGCGCGGAGGTAGAACGCCCCTGGGTTCAATCCCCAGTACCGCAAAAAAAAAAAAAAACTGGTAATATTATAAAAAGGAAAAGTAAGTCCTTTATGAAAACGGCTCTAGTACCATGTCTTCCAGGTTCAAACCTATATACAGTTAAAAAACAATAAACTACAAGCCAGGCGTGGTGGTGCACACCTGTAATCCTAGTCCTTGGGAGGATTGAGACAGGAGGATTACAGGTTTTAGGCTAGCCCCAGCAAGTAGCAAGACTCCCAAAAACCTAGCGAGACCCTATTTCAAAACAAAAAAATAAAAAGGGCTGGGGTGTAGCTCAGAGACAGAATGCCTCTGAGTTCAACCCCCGGTACCACACAAAAAAGACAAACCAACAAACCCCAATAAACTACAGGTAAAAAAAAAATGTTAATGGTTGTTTTATATCAGCACTAGTATTTTGGCCTTAAAAAGCATACTTTAGCAGAACATGGTGATGCATGCCTGTAATCCCAGTACTTGGGAGGCTGAGATAGGAGGATCACAGGTTCAAAGCCAGCCTTAGCCGGGCGTGGTGGCGCACACTTGTAATCCCAGTACTTGGGAGGTTGAGATAGGAGGATTGCAGGTTCACAGTCAGCCTCAACTACTTAGTGAGGCCCTCCGCAACTTAGTGAGACCCTGTTTCAAAATAATAAAAAATCGGGCTGGGAGTGTAGCTCCAAGGTAGAATGCCCCAAAGTTCAATCTCCAGTATCTCTCTCTCTCTCTCTCTCACACACGCGCACACACACACACACACACACAGCCTCAACAACTTAGGGAGACCTGTTGCAAAAAAAAAAAAAAACAGGGCTGAAGATGTGGATTGGAGGTAGAACGCCCCTGGGTTCAATCCCCATTATAAAAAAAAACTAACTTAAAACCAGGCATGGTGGCGCACACTTGTAATCCCAGTACTTGGGAGGTTGAGACAGGAGGATCACAGGTTTGCAGCCAGCCTCAGCTACTTAGTGAGCCCCTCTGCAACTTAATGAGACCCTGTTTCAAAATAAAGAATAAAAAAATAGAGCTGGGGGTGTAGCTTGGAGGTAGAATGCCCCTGGGTTCAGTCCCCAGTACTGCAAAAAAAAACCTAATTTATACATGTACCTATATATGCCCTATAATTATACCCAAATAGTCCTGAAAGAATACACACATCTAAAGAAAGGACTAGATTTGGAAAGGTGATCAATCAGGACAACTTGCTTTATCTTATTTCTTGCTAGAAATTGGTAAGATGAATTAGTAACATTTTAATTAAATTCTTGATCTTGTCAGGCACAGTGGTGCACACCTATAATCCCAGTACTTGGGAGGCTGTAGTAGGAGGATCTCAAGTTTGAACTCAGACTGGGCTACTTAGCGAGAGCCTGTCTCAAAAAATAAGCCAGTGTGGTTCAAAGCCAGCCTCAGCAACTTAGAGAAACCCTGTTTCTAAATAAAAAATAAAACAGTACTTGGGAGGCTGAGACAGGAGGATCACAGGTTCACAGCCAGCCTCAGCTACTTAGTGAGGCCCTCTGCAACTTAGTGAGACCCTGTTTCAAAACAAAAAATAAAAAATAGGGCTAGGGGTGTAGCTCAGAGGTAGAATGCCCCTGGATTCCATCCCCAGTACCACACACAAAAAAAATACGGCTGGGGGTATATCTAAGAGGTAGAGTTCCTCTGGGTTTAACCCCCAACACCACAAAAAAATAAATAGATCCCTCTTATATGTGGAAGCTAGAGAGATATTTGGAAATAAGGGCAACATCAGAGAGATGAACAGAGACTCCAGGAGAATAAATGAGGGCGATTAGGGAAGGGGGTAAGATGAAGTCAGAAAGAATAGTAGAAACAATGCCATAAATGTTTAAAAACTGCCAATTCCAGCCGGGCGTGGTGGCGCATGCTTTTAATCCCAGTACTTAGATGGCGGAGACTGGAGGATCCGGGTTCGGGGCCAGCCTCAGCTACTTAGTGAGGCCCTCCGCAACTTTGTGAGACCTGGTTTCAAAATAAAGTAAAAAAAAAAAAAAATAGGGCCGGGGGTTTAGCTCAGAGGTAGAATCCCCCTGGGTTAAATCCCCAGTACCGCAAAAAAGAAAATTAGGCTGGGGTTTTAACTTGGAGGTAGAATGCCTCTAGGTTCACTCCCCAATACCAAAAGAAAAATAATTGCCAATTCCAATCTAGAAGACTTGCGGGATGGGGGTGGGCCTGGTGGAGAAGGCAACAAGAGTTGTGTGCAAGTATTTTTCTATAATTTTCCAATATGATGTAAAATTATAATGTACCCAATAAAAATAAAAATAAAAATAAATAATAAAAATAAAAGGCCTGGGGTGTAGCTCAGTGGTAGAGTGCCCCTGGGTTCAATTCCCAGTACCACCATGAATAATAATAATAATAATAATGATAAGTCTTTGTCTTGTCCTCCTTTCTGGAAACCTTAAAAGATCCATGAAGCTGGGCGTGGTAGCAGATACTTGTTATTCCAGCACTTGGGAGGCCGAGACAGGAGAATCACAGGTTCAAAGCCAGCGACAACAATTTAGTGAGGCTGTCAACTTAGTGAGACCCTTTTTCCAAATAATAAAATAAAAAAAAGGGATGTAGCTCAGAGGTAGAATGTCCCTGGGTTCAATCCCAAGTACCACACAAAAAAAAGACCCATGAAAAAGCTAAAAGACCAGACACTAAGAACAGGCCTGAGGCCAAGTGGGCTGATTTCAGGACCACGACCTAGAGGCCCAACCTTAAGCCTAATCGTAATGGGCTGGGAAGTGACCTGTAGTTGCAGGTGCCTTCCAGCCAGAGGGACTAGCAGAGATTTCTAATCCCCAATGTTATTTCTGAGGGGTACTGGTATCATTCATTGTACAACCCCTGAAACCAAAGTTGAAAGTCTTCCTACAGTCACAGTACAAATTCCCAGTGAAGATACCAGAACAGATAATATAATCACCTGCTGAAAACAAGGTCTAGTGGGGTTCTGAGAGGTGGGATTCCTAAGTGCATCTAGCAACACTGCCGAGGTGGTTCTGCTGTCTCTCCCCAGGGCTCTCGGGATCACAGGGAACAAGTGTTCCTCAGGTGGCTGAGCAGGGGCTCCTTTTGAATGGACCACTAAGTAGACCACAACTACTATGGTTAAAATCTCTGATATAAAAAATTCAAATCACTTCAAAGAAGCATCTTCCTAGGTATGGAAAAAAGTGAGCTCCTCAACATATAGAAAGATTAAAAAAAAGGTTTCTGCAACAGACAAATCTGAAAAGCATAGACTGAGAAACCTCACTAAAATTCACAACTATTTAGTTTTTAGATTCTCTCTCAGGGATATGGAGATGTTTTCTTCCCAAGTATAATAAAACTATCTCTCTCTTGTAAATCTTTTCAGTTGCAAAAGGAACTCCTTATCAAAGAATACACTTTAGTTCAAAACAGAAATACAAATGCCAACATGTTCTGTTTGCTATTCCTGTTTTTTAGGCACTATTTTAGAGGTCCAATTATAAAACACCACAATAAATTTAAATTAGAAGAAGCCTGCCAAGCCGAGTGTGGTGGCACACACTTGTAATCCCAGTACTTTGGAGGCTGAGACAGGAGGATCGCAGGTTTGTGGCCAGCCTCAGCTACTTCGTGAGGCCCTCCGCAACTTAGTGAGACTGTGTTTCAAAAGGAAGAATAAAAAAATAGGGCTGAGGATGTAGCTGGGAGGTAGAATTCCCCTGGTACCACACACACACACACACACAAAAAAGAAGAGGCCTGCCAAACATCATCATTGCAAATCAAGACATCACATTTTCTTTAAATTTACTTTTTTGTTTCGCTTTTTTTCAGACAGGGTCTCACTATGTTACCCAGACTGGTCTCAAACTCGTGGGCTCAAGTGTTCCTCCTGCTTCAGCCTCCCAAGTAGCCGGGACTAGAGGTCCATAGTAGTCGTGGTCTAGTTAGTGGTCCATTCTAGAGTTAGGACTGACTGTATCCAGCTCAATTTAACTTTTTTTTGTGGTACTGGGGATCTAACTCAAGGGCATCCTACTTCTGAGCTACACCCCCAGCCCTATTTTATTTTCTTATTTTGAAACAGGGTCTCGCTAAGTTGCTGAGGGCCTTGATAAGTTGCTGCAGCTGGCCTAGAACCTGTGATCTTCCTGTCTCAGCCTTCCAATCAATGTATTTATCTTCAACTTGACTTACTCATGTTCAGCCACATCCAGTAGATAAGCAGCATTCTCTTGAGACGGATGGGCCATAAAAACAACATCAAGGTTTTCAAAAGCGCCTGCTTCAATTAAATCAATCTTGCCACCGCCATCTTCTTCTGCAGGGGTTCCCAGTACAACTACCTAGAAAGAAATAACCTACATCAGAACAAAACAACAAGTCCTAGTAGGAAAATATCAAACAGGTTCCCTTGAATATGTATTCACAATCTACATTAACGTCCTTAAACTACAGAGAAAGGTTTTATTCTGACACTTATGCAGTGGGCATAAAGTATATGGTGCAAAATTAATGACAAAATTTACATCTTTATGCTAATTTGGTGCATTATACTAAGCTGGTGCAAGGTATGTATTAGAGATACTATAGGAAACTTTCCCCAATATAATACTTCAATTTTATATAACTAATGGCAAAGATGAAAAAAGGTGAATATTACATACTTATTCCTCAAAATTTGTTAGGACTTCTTAAAGCTTCTTCATGGCTAGAGTCTTTTAGTATATGTAATTACTCATAAGCACTTTACTGGTAAGGAACTTTTCATTGTCTTGTTAGTTATCCTCACAACAACCCTGTGAGGTAGGCGAGTCACCTGCATCATCATTTTAGGGACCGTAGTTTTGAGGAACAGAGTGGTCCTGCCCCAAATCACAGAGCAAGTCTTCAGGCACAGCTGGGATTACCTTGGAAAGATGTCCTGATCTGCAGGACTGAACTCTGATTCCTTACTGAGCTACCTATTTAAAAAGTCTTAACTCATTAATCCTTTATGAAGAGCATTAAACAATTCTTAATACCATGGTTAGAAACGGCCAACTATTACACAAACTTACTAATTCGATTCCACCAGTTCAACCAGGCAGACTTATTGGTCACCAAACACCTAATTAAACAAAAGAGAACTTTACAGAATAAACATTTTACTTTGATATTTAAGCTTAACTTCTTCAAACAATGTTAAAAAGCAAAGAAAAGTTATAAACAACTAAAATAATTTCAAGATCATGTATAAGAATACAATGAAACAAGCTGGCAATCTTGGCTTGCAAAGGAAATCAACTTAAATTCCATTTTCAGATAAGATGTATAATCTTGCTAAAGCTGAGAACAACCATTTGAAATTAGAATGTGGTATGCTTCCAGTTTTCGTTAGAAGTTATAAAACACCCAAACTCTTAAACTAAGCTGCTCTTTAAGCCTTTGCTTAGTAAACCTGATGGGTCTTTTGCTGACTACTCAGAATTTTTCATAAACCTGCTTAGCCAGGTGTGGTGGCGCACGCTTGTAATCCCAGTACTTAGGAGGCTGAGACAGGAGGATCGCAGGTTCGCTGCCAGCCTCAGCTACTTAGTGAGGCCCTCTGCAACTTAGTAAGACCCTGTTTCAAAATAAAGAATAAAAAATAGGGTTGGGGTTGTAGCTCAGAGGTAGAATGCCCCTGTGTTCAATCCCCAGTACCACAATAAATAAATAAATAAACAAACCTGCTTAAAGCTAAATCTCGCACATTCCATACAATGAAAAATGATGTCTTCCCTCCCTAAACAAAACAAAAACCTAACCAAATGCAAACACCAGCCCTCAGAGAGAAAAGAGAAGGTGGATAGGAGAAAAAGGAACAAGAGATGGAACCGTTAGGATAAAAGAGATAAGATTACTGACATGGGGGGGGGGAATGTGATAAAGAATATTAAAATAAAGCATTTGTCTTCCCCTTAACCTGAGTGATGATGAGTGAATCTTAGCTCACAGAATGAAGAATATACCATCTGGAAAAAGAGTAACACAAGATTAAACTTGCCTATGACACACATTAACGACATTCCCCCGTTTAAAGAACCAGGATATTTCTTAAAATGATGAAATAAAAATTAAGACGTAAGGGCCGGGAGTGGTGGCACACACTTGTAATCCCAGTACTTGGGAGGCGGAGACCGGAGGATCTGGGTTCGCGGCCAGCCTCAGCTACTTAGTGAGGCCCTCCGCAACTTCGTGAGACCCGGTTTCAAGATAAAGTATATAAAAAAAATAGGGCTGGGGATGTAGCTCGGAGGTAGAATGCCCCTGGGTTCAATCCCCAGTACCGCAAAAAAAAAAAAAAAAATTTAAGACGTAAGAATGAACTCACCTATGTTCATTCGCGTCCCAATTTTTAATATGTCTAAAGCTCTGGTGGTTCTAACGATAGAAAATGTCCCACCTAAATACCAATGACTCAAATCACAACAGCTCCTTGGAATGCCCCAAACAAAAGTTTTTTGGAGTCTAGTAAAGAGCAGCTGTAGGTTTTCTACAAAAATTACTTCTTCCAGAGATTACACAACCTTGTCAGCACACTGCAGTTGCCTGTCACCAAAAATAACCCGTAACAAAACCCAGACTTGGTTCCAGTTCCTTCCTAAGGGAGAGCAGACTGCGTTGTTTACAACTACAAACGTGGACCCGGGCAGTGTAGGATGCGGCTCCCCGCCGCGCGGAGCGCCTGACTCGGGGTTCTTCGGTTCTTTGGCGGAGGACTCTGGGGACTCTGGGGTCCTCCGCCTGTGGCGCGGCGAGGACGCGCGAGGTCAGTCCGCTCCGCTGCACCTGCCGGGACGGGCGCGACGCACCGGCCCCACCTCACCTTCACGGGCGGAGGCGGCTCCGCCAGGCCCTCCAGGGCGGCCCTCACGCCCAGCGCGGCCGCCGCCCCGACCTCGGCGATGAGGTTGTGGCCGCAGGCGTGGCCGATGCCGGGCAGCGCGTCGTACTCGCAGAGGAAGCCCAGGTGCAGCGCGCGCGGCGCGGGCCCCGGCGCCCACTCGGCGCGGAAGGCGGTGGGCAGCTGGTAGTGCGGCTGCACGGCCCAGGAGGCGGCCGGCGGCTCCCGCTGGAAGAAGCGCGTCAGCTCGCGGTGCGCGTGGTGCTCCTCGTAGGCCAGCTCGGGCTCGCTCCAGATGGCGCGGCTCAGGGCCCCCAGCCGCTCGGCCGCCTCGTCGATGCCCTCCGCCGCGCGCAGCT
>PVJS01028553.1:14716-25524 GCA_004027185.1 Glis glis | reverse complement strand
GCGGGCGGGCCGGGCGGCGCGGACGGAAGTGCGGCGCTTTGTGCGGCCCGCCCTGGGCGGCGCCAAGGTCGGCCGCAGCTCGGGGGCGCGGGGCGCCGGGCCGGGCCCCGCTGCGCTTTGTCCCGCGGGCCGGGCGGGGCCGGGAGGCGCGGGCAGGTGCGGCCTGGGCGGCGGGGGGTTGCGGCGCGAGGTTGCGACGTCCTCCCGGCCTTGTAAAGGTCGCAGCCCGCAGAGAGGAGACGAGAGAAAATGGGGAGCGGTGGCATGTCGCTTTTGTAACTCCGGTTTAGGATTGTTACGGTTTTAATCATTGGGAGTGCATAAGTACTTTATCTACAAAGTCAAATTCCTTTACTGAGTCGCCTCCCCCTGGTTGGAAATGCACGATTTAAATTCCGCTTTTAAGATTTTCTTTAGAAAGGACGTTTCGTGGCACAGTATGGATTAACTTTGAAAAACAAAAGTGCGTCTTTCCAGTGTGTCCACAAACAGGGTATTTTTCTTTTATGGTGTGTGTGAACGTGTGTCCAATGGATTGTGTGCGTTAATGTTTAATCATTAAAGTCACAGGAAAGCATTAAAAATGGAAAGGTTGATGCAGTTCCTACTGCTTAAATTCTTCAGTTATCCTTGTGTAATTTGAGATTACTTTCTCAAATTCTTGGTTTAGGCAACTGTAAGGACATACTTTTTTGGGGTTTTTTTGGTAATGGAGATCGAACCCAGAGGCATTCTATCTCCAAACTACACCTCCTTCTCCTTTTATTCTTTTATTTTGGAAAAGTCTCCGTAAATTGCTGAGGCTGGCCTTGAACCTGTGATCCTCCTGTCTTGGCCTTCCAAGTACTGGGATTACAGGTGTGCACCACCACGCCCCGCAGAACACACTTTTGAACTTTAGTAGGTGAAGAAGTAGTGGGTTGTTTTTGCTTTGACAGCCAAGACTTGAGTAATCTAAGGCCACTTTTCCTAATGTTGAAGGTACTGTGTTGGAAATTGTGAAGATTTTGCTTCTCGGTTTTTATAAACCAGGTTTTCTTTGGTAGAGTACATGTAACTCATGCAGTGTTTGGCGTGCAACTACAATTAGTTGTAATTGTGACCAAATGAAAGTTAAGGTCTGGTAGAAGAAGGCACCGCAGACTTTTGAGTTGGAGACTGCATGCTTCTGGGTTCTCCCTTGCTTTGCAGCACACACTAGAAATGCCCAGCAAGTTCCCCTTTTTGTCTTCTACCCTTCAGAATAGTGGAAGGATTAGGCCAGGTGTAAGGAAAGTAAGTAAGTGCCTGCAACCCAGGAGGAAGGAGAAAGCAGCATCTGCTATTAAGGCCCTAATATATGTGTTGGGATTTTCTCTACAACTGCCATCCAACCCATTTTCATTTTAAGATTAAATGGAACTATAACCAGAAAATTGTTGAATTCCAAACATTGGGAAAGTAAGAATAGCATTCTTTACCATGTATCTCTAAAAACTTAATGTATTTATTTGTAACCACAAAACTATTGCCACACATAGCACACTTGTTTAGTACCATCTGATACCCAGCCCAGACTCAATTTTGTCTCAAATGTCCTTATTTTTACAGTTTTTGATCCAGATCAAAATCCAAACAAAATCTACTTATTGCCTTTGTCTAAATCTATTTTAATCTAGAATTGGTCCCCCCCCCACACTCACATCTTTTTTCTGACCATTTACTTACTGAAGAAATTGGGTCATTTGAGGGTGCGCCTGATTCCTCTATACTTCCAACTCTTTGTCTTTTCCTATAAACTGAAAGTTAGAGGTATATGCTCCATTTGATTTTTGTAGCAATACATCTTGGGTGATACAGAGTAATCCATATCTCAGTACATAAGGATGCACATAGTATTATTTGATTTTAGTGTTAAGATTGATCTGCAGGTTTCAGTTTTAAGTCCATTAATCAGTAAACACAAATAGTCCAGTAACTCTACATTAGATTTTAAATAAATGTCTCAAGTTAATATTCACTGCCGTGAAAAATCCCATATATGCTATTGCATAATTCTTCAGTTATTCATGCACATTCAAAAAGTACTTATCAGCTCCCTTTGTGCCAAGCAGTGTGTGAGATACAGGGAGGACATGCTGAACAAGGTATTTTCCCTGCCCTTGGGCCCACAGGCTTAAGTGAAATCGCTCATCATTTGAACTAGTACCTCAAGGTGAGGCTTTCTGGCATTTGTTCATAGATATGTGTCTGTTATGTTACTGGCTTTCTTTCCTTTTGTCAAAGTGGAGATAGAACTGCAGTGTTTTCTTTCATTAATCCTGTAATGTACTTATTTACCTTCATTAAGTTTTCATTCATTAAGACTTTTTCATCACTCTAGGGAATATATATTATTAGCCTCTGAGGAAGTAGAAATGCTTTCAGGAAATGTAATCTCTAGGTAGTTTGAAGCTTACAGTATTTAAAATTCAAATGTGGTTCTGTAAAAAATTTTAGTGGCAAGTGTAGAGTATTGTATAATTCGTAGTCCAGACCTCAAGTCAGGTCTTGATGGAAGGACAGTCTCCTGGTGTCCAGTGTTCGGTTTGTTTGAAATTTTTGGCAATCATAGATAGTGGGATAACATTTGTGTACAATTTTTAGTGTAATCATCTGTTTTCATTTTCCTTATGTGTATTTTCCTAGGAGTGGAATTGTTGGGTCATATGATAACTGTAATTGTTGCCGGCCCATTTGACAATTCCTGCCCAGCCCACGTTGAAGGGTCTGCACATGGTTGTAATCTAACCTATGTCCCCCTAGTCACCTATTGATGATTTCTACGAGTAGCCTAAGCTCCACATAAGCCCAGTTGTACAGTATTTAATAAAGTACATCTTGCAGCTGGGCAAGGTGGTGCACACCTGTAATCCCAGTACTCAGGAGGCTAAAACAGGAGGATTGCATGTTTGAGGCCAGTCTTAGCAACTTAGTGAGACTCAGCAACCTAGAGAGACCCTGTTTCAAAAGAAAAAATAAAAACAGGAAAAAGTATAGCTCAGAGGTAGAATGCCCCTGGGTTCAATCCATAGTCCCCCCCCCCCCGCCAAAAATGCATCTCACATTTTCACATTTCTGTGGCTAGTTGTGAAATTTGGAAATGCTGCCTCTTGAATCAAGTTTTTCCTTACCATTTCCCCCCTCCCCCGTTGAATTTTTGTTCTCTACACTCAACACTTGGAACACCGTTCTCTTGTGACTTTTGACACTCTTTGCCCTGTATTGCCATTGTTAGTACTTTTTGTCTTATTCCTTATAGCCTCTGCTGTCCCAAACAATAGCTACAATCTACATGGGATTTAGACTAAAAGTTCAGTTGCCATTTGGACAGTACACAGTGCTTTGCTAATATTGAACTCAGTTAAGAAGATAAAATCAGATCTTGGCACAGAACAGAGAACTAGAGTTTGAGAAGTATTTACGTCATGAGAGATGATAGTTGGACCAGGTAAGTAGATGAAGTGTTTGAGGGCTTCCACAATTCCTATGTCGTAGATCTCCAAGAATGGGATAAAAGTACAGGCGAATAGGTATTGGCCTTTGCCAGTTTGTATGTTCCCAAAATGTGTTGAAAAACACACAGTTGATCCTCCTGTGTACCTGCTAGGCCTTCCAGTCCTTGTTTTCACTCTCCTCTGTTCTGCATCATCCAGTGTGATAGTCCTGCCAGGTGTGACTATTTGAACTGAAATTAAGTAAGGCTGAAACATCAGTTCCTGCACTGGCCACATTTTCTGGTATCCATAGTCACTTTTGACCAGCGGCTGCCATGATGGACAGTGCAGAGAGAACATTCTGGCTGAGATTTACACCTGCTGTAGTTGTAGGTGGCATGGCAAATCTGGCTTTGGTTTAGAAGTCTAAAAAAATTAGGTGTTCAGGTAATATTTGTCCTAATCACTGACATTGTCAATTCTTTCTTTGGGGGGGGGGTTGGGGGGAATTGGGGATTGAACCCAGGGGCGTTCGACCTCTGAGTTACATCCCCAGCTCTGTTTTACTTTTTTGTTTAAAACAGGGTCTCACTAAATTGCTGAGAGCCTTGCTAACATGCTGAGGCTAGCTTCAAACCTGAGATCCTCCCATCTCAGCCTCCCAAGTACTGCTCAATTTATTCTTTTTTTAAGCTCGAATTTGTTAAAGAGGCTAAGAATATGAGCTATTATATTCTGTTTACTGGACTGCTTAGTTGTGGATATTTTAATTGAGACAGGTGAGCTGACAATTTGAAATGCTTTGTATTTGTAGTTGTCTTTGTAATGAAATTCAGTACCTAGAGTGTTCTGAAGTGTATGTGTATTTTAGAAAGTGAACAGGTGCAATAACATCTATTGCACTAGATGTTATTGGTACTGGAGTTACCTCAGGAAACAGGCCAAAGTGCATGTTCTCTGTTGTGTGAAGCTACATTATTATCAGGGATGTGGACAGCACAGACACTAAATAAATTAGTGTACATTAATGTGGTTTTTTTCTTTTGGTGCTACTGGGAATTGAACCCAGGAGTGCTCTACCACTGAGCTACATCTTCAGCTGTTTTTTTTTTTGTGTGTGTGTGGTACCGGGGATTGAACCCAGGGGCGTTCTACCTCCGCGCTACACCCCCGGCCCTATTTTTTATACTTTATTTTGAAACCGGGTCTCACGAAGTTGCGGAGGGCCTCACTAAGTAGAGAGAGAGAGAGAGAGCTGAGGCTGGCCGCGAACCCGGATCCTCCGGTCTCCGCCTCCCAAAGTACTGGGATTACAAGCGTGTGCCACCACGCCCGGCCAGCTGTTTTTATTTTGAGACAGGGTCTCTCTAAGTTGCCCAGGCTGGCTTTGAACCTGTGATGCTTCTACCTCAGCCTACCAAGTACTGGGATTACAGGTGTGTGCCACCTCACCAGCTGGGTTTTAAAAAATAGACGTTTAGCCAGGTACCATGGCACTCACCTGTAGGCACGGCTACATGAGAGTCTGAGGCAGCAAGATCACTTGAGCCCAAGAGTTTGTGACTAGCCTCGATAACATAATAAACCCCATCCCCCCCAAAAAAAAACACACACAGATTTTAAGTTCATAGCAAAATTGAGCAAAAAGTACAGAGAGTTTCCATTTACCTCTTCCCCCCACACTGTTTTTATATTAAAGATTATTTTGACCCTTTCAGCCAAATAAATCGTGAGTGATTTACCAAATGAGGAATAGATAAAGCCCACACTTTAGAATACACTAGGTAAGCCGGGCACAGTGACACATGCTTGTAATCCCAGCACTTGGCAGACTGAGACAGAAATATTGCAGGTTCAAGCAATTTAGCAAGACACTGTTTCAAGATTTAAAAAAAAGGGGGGGGGGGCTATACCCCTGCGTTTAATCCCCAGTACAAAAAAAAAGAATATACTAGGTAGCCAGGTCAGTGACACGTGCTTGTAATCCAGGTACTGAAGAGGTTGAGACAGGAGGATTGCAAGTTCAAGGCTAGTGCATGGTAACTTAATATAATAAGACCCTATTTCAAAATAAAAAGGGCTGTGTGTATCTCAGTGGTAGAGCTACCCTGGGTTCAATCCCAATGTACCCCCCTACACACACACACACACACACACACACACACACACACACAAGAATACACAGTGATAAAATTCAGAAGAGCTTGCTGGAGATACTGAAAATCTTATTTTGGTTGGGGAAGGGGTAGAATCATAGCTGTGTACATTCTTGAACTTTTCAGGGGAAAAAAAAGATTAGTGAATGATAGAATATTGAATAGGTTACTGAGTGACTGGGCTGTAGCTATCTCTTTTTTTAAGGAAAAAAAACTTTATTTTTTAAAATACAAGAAAATAGCCAGGTGTGGTGGCTCACGCTTGTAATCCCAGTACTTGGGAGGCTGAAACAGGATCATGGGTTCGCGGCCAGTCTCAGCTACTTAGTGAGGCCCTGTTTCAAAATAAAGAATTAAAAAAATGGGACTGGGGGTGTAGCTTGGAGGTAGAATGCCCCTGGATTCAATCCCCAGTACCGCAAAAAAGAAAAAAAAAAAGAAATTACAAGAAAATACAGAAGGGACACTAAACCTACCTCATCTAGAGATAATTACTGTTCATATTTTTATGTACTTTCTTCCTTCCAGGAGGTGCACATGCCCATGAGTAGATGTAAGTTTGGGGTGATACTGCATAATATAATATCGTACCCTATTTTTCTCACTTAGCATTTCATCAATCTTATGTTTTAGCATCCCTCTCCCTTTATTTATTTTCTTTTCTTTTCATGGAACTAGGGATTGGACCCAGGGCCTAGTGCACACTAGGCAAGTGATCTGACACTGAGCTACACTCCTATTCCTTTTGAACACTTTTAAAAGAGCAACTGCATAACATTTCATGATCTGAATATATCTTGGATTACTTAACTATTCTTTGAAACGAGGCCATCTAGTTTATTTGTAGAATTGAGTAGCATGAAATACATTGTGTTAGAATAGGCTATAGAAAAGCCGGGCATGGTGGCACACGCTTGTAATCCCAATACTTGGGAGGCTGAGACAGGAGGATCACAGGTTCTCAGCCAGCCTCAGCTACTTAGTGAGGCCCTCTGCAACTTAGTGATGCCCTGTTTCAAAAATAAATAATAAAAACAGGGCTGGGGGTGTAACTCAGAGGTAGAATGCCCTGGGTTCAATCCCCAGTACTGAAAAAAAAAAAAGAAGAAACTAGAGAAGGACTTTTGCTACCTACTCTTTTAGGACTGATGCTGGAAAAAAATCTAAGGACATGGGCTCTTAGCTAAATCACTTTTTTTTTTCTTTCAGTTCTTAAAATCATGAATCCTGTTTATAGCCCTGGATCTTCTGGGGTTCCCTATGCAAATGCCAAAGGAATTGGTTATCCAGGTAAGCAAGGAGAATTTTGTTTTTATTATTCAATTTTGAGCACTTGGTATATTCCTGTGTCAGAAAAAGAAACCCACAACTTTATAATAGACAACCCAGCTCAAGACAAGGAAGAAGATATATAGAAATTTTTTTAAAAATTGGAAGATTGGACTGGCTTTGGTCAAAGCCTGGTCTGGTGGCTTGAGCAGTTGGGGCCGGTGTCTGGTTTCTCAGCATCTGGTCTTGTTCTCGGCCTCACTTCCTCACTGGTGGCTCAGTATTGGTCCCAGGTCGTGTTCCTGAGCCTGTGGTTTAGCCCCTCAGAGCAGCGCCTCACTGCCCTACAGGAAAGTCCCAAGGAGCTGTTTGTTCCCTCTTCAGACCCATCCTGGGGTTTGTCCTCATCTCACACAGCTTCCATCCCTGGGCAGGGAGGAGATCCCACTGACTAACTTAAGCCTGAACCATATTCCTCACCCTTGGTAGAGCCAGCTAGTCAAATGTGGGCCATGAAGCAAAAATTGGGGGAGTCGAAATTGGTTGATCAAAAATAGCAAATGGTTGTTCTAATTGGTGACTTTGAACATGGAGAAACTTATAGTTTCTTTGTGGGTTTGGATAATATGGTTGAAGAGATAACCCTCAAACCTTGTTGCTATAAAACCCTTAGAAAATTGAATAAAATATTTTACAAATGTATACCTGAACTTGCAGGAGGGACAAGAAATACTTGGGGCCAAGTATGAAAGTGACATAAGACCCAGCTCATTGGGCCATTAAGCTGATGTGGTGTCTGACCTGATTTGCTGTTTGTAGATTATCACAACCCATACAGGGACAGAGAGTGAGGCTTGGGACCTTTTGAAACATGGAGCAGGAGTGGGCTCTCATAAGTCAGTCTCATCTCTAGAGAGTGAATCTCCCAGCAAAGTAGACCAAAGAGTCCATTCACAGGCCCCACATGGGATCTTGTATCTGCATGGGCTCTGAGAAAGGGACAGTCTTTCCTAAAAATGTGTAGCTGTTTCAGGGGTGTTTGGGGCTCTAGTTTGCATTACTTGTACTTCCTAGGGGATCTAGAAGTTGAGAAACTAACATAAAAGTCACCTGGTTGCATTTTCCCTGGAGCAGCTGATGGCAGCGAACTGCTGTGGAGGCCTTGTCCTCAACCCAGGTTGCATGAGCTTCCCACAGACAAAATTCTTCCTGCTCAGATGCAAAATTATTATAAAACACGCAGTGTTAACCATCAGGTAAAAGTCACCAGTCATGACTGCTGACAGAAGCCATGTCACACAGATAACTTTAGAATAACTGCAGGTGGAAAAAAATAATAAAAAAAAATAAGAGAGAAACAAGATGCTGGAGGTGGGGGAACCAATTGGAACTTTTCCAGAATCAAGGAAAGACAATTTAGTGATGAGACCTGGTGTTTTTAAAATACCACACTAGCTTAAACAGAACATTAAATATGATCCTGAGTGAATCTGGTACCAGGGACATAGCCAAAAATCTATAGTAGTAGCATTACGTGGTAATGTTGGTATAAAATAAAATATCGATTGTCTCTCATAAATACCAGTTCTGTGCAAGTCTGTGGATACTGAAATGTGTGCATCTTGTTCCTGCCCTTTGGTTGGTTAAAGGCAGGGATTGAGCTAGGCACGGTGGCACACACCTGTTAATCCCAGTACCTGGGAGACTAAAACAGGAGGATCACAAGTTCGAAGCCAGCCTCCTCGTAGCTTAGTTGTAGAGTGACCCTGGGTTCAATCCCCAGTACCACATGAAAGAGAGAGGGAGGGGAAGAAGAAAGGGATTGGCAAAATGTATTAGGTTTTGTGGATTGCACAACTATTCAGGTGTCTCAAAGGCCACCTTTAACAATACTCAGTGTGCCATGTTTGAATAAAACTAAAAATGGGCGGTGGGTTGGATGGACCTGTGGGCTATTGTTTGCTAACCCCTAGTCAAGAGAATTTTGGAGTAAACCAGTTTTTTAAGTTTCTTTTTATCTAAAATTTTAAAATAAAATTTCTGTAACTTTAAAGTGATTTTAAATTTTGTTTCCTTTCATATAGTTTTTCTTACTCTGTTTCCTTATACTTTTCTACTATTTTCTTGGTTTTGGTATTTTTAAGTCTCCCTGACTTATGAAACTGCCTTGGTGAGGCCTCAGTGCAGGGAACAGTAACCGCTCCGTGTTGACTAAACCTGGAGGGTGTTAAGCGTGTGGGTGACATTCCTGGAGGGTTCTTGGGCCAGCATGACTGCAGGACCAAAAGCGGACAAGCCATGAGAACGGAAAGTACTTTTGTGCCAGTTTATACTCTCATTGACAACTAGAGAGGCTGGTCCATTACCATTCTTTTTTTGGGGGAGGAGTACTGGGGATTGAACCCAGGGGCATTCTATATACTCCCAGCCTCTTTTATTTTTTTTTTATTTTGAAACAGGATTCGCTAAGTTGCTGAGGCTGGCCTCCTACCTGCGATCCTCCTGTTCTCAGCCTCCCAAGTAGCTGGGATTACAGACATGTGCCACTGTACCTGGCTTATTGCTGTTCTTTTTATTTACATTTAATGGAAAAGAGGGAACTCTTTCCAGAAAATGCTTTGTTTTTAATTTTAACTACTGATATAATAGAGCTTATATCTACAATTTTACTCTTGTTTTCTCATTAATAACACCTGTTTTCGTTCATTCTATTCCTTGCTGCCCTTTGGATTAATCAAAGTGGTGGGTGGGTGGGTGGGTGGGTGGATGGATGTGTTACTGGGGATTGAACCCAGGGGCATTCTACCTCCAAGCTACACCCCCCGCCCTGTTTTGAAACAGGGTCTCACTAGGTTGATGAGAGTTTTACTACTTGCTGAGCTGTCCTCGAACCTGTGATCCTCCTGACTCAGCCTCACAAGGACTGGGATTACAAGAGTGTACCACCACACCCAACTAACCAGATTTTCTATTTAATTCTTCCTTCTATTAACTTAAAAATTATTTTGCTATTCTTTTAATGGTTACTGTAAAGACACAACATTTTTTGTGGCATAAATGGCACGGTAGAGTTTTATTCAGCCATAAAGAACAAAATTACATCATTGGCAGGAAAATGGATAGAACGTGTGTTAAATGAAATAAACCAGACCCAGAAAGTCAAGGGTCCTAAGATTTTCTCATATGTAAAAGCTAGGGAGAAGAAAGAAAGGGGAGAGGGCGTCTCATGAAAATGGAAGGGAGGCTGGTTGAGGAAAGAGACCAGGGAGAGGGAGGAGGGAAGAGGAGGAGATGGTACTAGGGAATGAAATTGACCAAATTATGTGCATGTACACATATTGTTTTAATATAGTTTTATTGGTGCATTGTAATCGCACATCATAATGAAGTTGAGAGTGATAGATACATACATGCACACAGCACTTGGTGAGCTTCCCCCCACCCCACCCCTGCCCCATACATGGTATTGAGATTGGCACTGACCGTTTGTATATATATACATAGTGTCAGTGGAAGTGTATCCTTCATCAGTTCTCTACGTGTACAAATAGGTAACAGTGAATCCCAGTATTGTATATAATCATAATGAATCCAAAAAAAGATGACATTTTATACCCCCTTTCTCCTTTTATGTTATTGTTGCCATACCTTGAGACATTGTTTTTATTTTGTGTCCTCAGCAGCCATCTATGCTAATTTACATTACTTTAGGTGCCCTTCGTTGCCTTTTCAGTTGACATGCTTCTGTCTTGGTCATTGCTTTTATCTGAACAACTCTCTTTAGGGTTTTTTTTTTTTTTTTTTTTTTTTTTTTTTTTTTTTTTTTTTTTTTTTTTTTTTTTTTTTTTTTTTTTTTTTTTTTTTTTTTTTTTTTTTTTTTTTTTTTTTTTTTTTTTTTTTTTTTTTTTTTTTTTTTTTTTTTTTTTTT